>JAQIXN010002504.1:0-11374 GCA_034698145.1 Proisotoma minuta
ATTTATTAATTGCTCCCTTTTCCACAATTAAAAACTCTATAAAACTTTTACTTTGAATCAATCATATTGGTTTTTCGCTTTAGCTTGGTGACTGTAAAGGACTCGAACATCGATAAATACGTATTTGACCAAGCTTTATGTTTTTCTCTATACAAATTTGTTTGTCGCTACAGAAGTCATTACCAAAACTTTTTCAATTTCTGTTCGATCTTAATGATGTAAAGTACCAAAGATGTGTCTTAGTAAAGCGCAACTTTTGGCTTATATGGAATTTTGATTTAGGGTTTTGTTAAAAAATTTCCTATATCAAAACTGGTTTTTGGTACAGTTTTATTGGACAAAGTACTCGAAATATTTGTCCGATCACCGTCAGGATCATTTCCCGTCATCTACACCCCCATAATTAACAGATTGCAAAAAATCAGCTCTGTAGGTTGAAAAATGAAGCCTGGGGGTTGGCTCAAAGCTTAACTAGGTTATTTTGTTGCTAAGTTTCTTTTTTTCCTCACCTAAGAATATAAACGCTTCGTTACAACCAAATTAGGGAACCTAAATTTTTAAACCCACATTACTTTTTGAAATGAAAAACACTTTCCACAAACGGATTCTGATAGTCCTTTGTATAAAGATTTGTGGTCAATTGTCCATTTGATCCGGGCTGGTGCGTTCTTGAGATTTTTGACCTCAAAATACCCATTTTTTGGCAAAATTTAATTGTTAAAGCGCTGTAACTCAGGTCAGGCGTGACCTACAAATCCGAAATTTTTACAGCATCAACATCCTAGAGAGTCTCTTCACCGATTCCAGTTTTAAAATTTGCATAAATTCATCTTTTAAGAAAAACTCCCTTGAGGGGGTGTGGTCAGAAATAAGTAGAATTTTTGTGTTTCTTGCATTGGGGGGTGTTATTTGATGATAAACATTAAGATCAAAAATATACTTTCTGCATTTTTACCCTATGCAGTCTATGTAATTAGTCTAATGCAGTCTAATTAATCTAATTTTATTTTTTTACTAATCTTACTATATAAAATCAAGAGGGAAAAGTTGTTTACGACCATTTTCTCGAGCAGTCCCCCTGCTTCCACTGCTACCCGTTTCACTCATTTCTCTCTCTCTTTGTTTACATTCCATGCAAACATGCTATTTACATGCATTTTTAGACACGGGTAAAATTACGAAATATTTAAAAGGGAATCTACAAATATTTGTGGGCTTCGGCCCGCAGGGTCTTCTAGTATTAAATAGTTGACGATGTCCGCAGTGGTAGTTTACAAATTTGCAGGATGTGGGATTTGACGGAGTTGGGCTTTGGCAATTAGGTACAAACCCAAATCCATTAAACTCCACGTTCAACTCTAATAACATTTGCGTCTCAAATCCGCATAGCAGTAGAGCCTCCAAATATTTCATTCTCATCGAGAAAACAGTTGAAGGTTATTAAGATTAACTAACGTTTTTGATCCCTTTTGGCCAACTTATAATCATTAATAGCCTAAACCTTATGTGTCCGTTTGTCTGTTGTCGTAGGCAGAAAATTACAGCATTTTGTAATAACTACGTTACGTCAAACAAGAAATTTGAACACATGTATATAATAATTTTTAACATGTTTTTTTTTTTTTTTTTTTTTTAGATTCTTCAATGCTCGGTGGCTTTTATTAAAAGGATAAAAAGACCACAAATATATCATAAATAAATAAAAAACTAATAGCATAAATTAGTAAATAAAGTAAAAATATAGCTAATTAAGGATCTTCGAGGCGATGTCTTCTTGTACCGGGACTTTACTTGGTCATGACACAGTGAGGGTGGCAGTGGCTGGGTGTCTCATGGGACAAAGGCTCTTGTGAGTGGACTAGGCTCACTTTATGTCAAAGACGTTTGCTAGACCCAGACCACAAACCCCCCAGCACAGTGCCAGACTGCCCGGTACCGACGAGATGGTGTCTTCTGGCCTCCAGCGGATAAATAGGTAAAAATAAAAGGAAATTTTGAAAATATTGAGTCATAAAAAGCTAAAAATTATTTTTACACTAGATTAAATTAAAAACTAAAGTTGTGATTAAGTATTATACTACTAAAATAAAATTCATAATAATAAAAACGAAGTGATCAGATCCATCCTAAAGATAAGCTAAAACTATTTATTCAAATCTAAAAAAATTTTGTCGTTTTTGACTGTATATAATTTGTACTTTGAGTATTTCCTATGGAAAGCATGCAACTGGATCTGACCACTCCGCTGTGCGGCATGGTACTCGCTCAGTAATCTACCAAAAATAGTCTGTCTGTAGTGAGTTAAAACATCAAAACTTCGGTCAAAGCCGTTTAAAGTGTGAATAAAAGATTTATATATTGAGCAGAGTCCATAAAAAATAAAAATGTTATCTGTCTGACACGATGTTCCAAAAAGGATTGGAAGTAGGCCAAGAGAGGTTAGATCAAATGTTAAAATATTAGCAATTAATGTCCAAAGAGGTAAAAAAGACGCACAAAAAGGATAATGATTAGATGAAATGTTTTTGAAAGAGCAAAATGGACAGTCATGAGAGTTAAAAATTCCTAAGCTAGTAGCTAGTTTCGGAGTAAGACCTGTATTGTGCCAAATTTTAAAAACAATATCCTTTTCGGGGTTAGAAACTTCAGACATTTTAAGTCTGCCCCATCGTATGTCATTTATTATGGAAGTAGCATTTTGCCAATTTATGTAAGGTGCTACTGAAGTGCATCTAATGTATGCCGTTGCCCTGGTAATAATACCAACTTCCTCAGCGCCGCAAAGGAAGTGACTACTGAGGAGAAACTGTGCATCCTCATATGGCTCGATGTCTTTGATCCGGTCGTCTATAAGTGCAATTTCTGCACCCAATAGACGTCGAGAGGATGCACGTACCGTCTCAATCAGGGTGGAAAAGTCGGCCGCCGCATATTCGCCCAAAGTGGTTATCCCAGCTTTGGCCAGATATGGGAAAGAGTTATTTTTCATAAAAATCTTGTTATCTAAAGTTATATGGTTAAAAATATCAGAAGTCATTGAATGAAAATGTAAACCAATGGCTTCAATAAATTTAGTCAAAAGATGGTAAAAAGGGGTTGGGTATTTACAACAATTTTGAATTAAAAGGTTAAAAACATTTTGACTAGAAAAGTTGCAAAAATAGGAAGTGTCATTAGAGTTTAAAACTTTTTGAATGAAAGTAAAGCGGAAAGTGGCTGCTTGCACTTTAGGGTGAAGCACTCCAAGCCCTCCTTTGTCAACTGGTAAAAACTGGTGGTGGTATCTTTATTTCGATAAAATGGCCAAATACAAACATATGTATTTGGTTATACATTTGAAGGTTTATCTAACTTAGTCCTAAAATGATTTAGTGTTAATTAAATTTATTTTGTTACAAAGCCGTTTTGAGTCTCTTCCAAGAATGAATGAAAGTAGGAGTTGGTGTTACCAACATAGATATTGAGACGGAATTAACTTTTGAAAAGGGAAATCTGTTTCATTTTATGCCCAACCGAGCAAGCCAATGACGTCGATGGCTTATAAATGAGCAGCAGTTGTGGGAGAAAGTTGCACGCTTGTTCTCTCTCCACAGGTGGATTATACAGAGGTAGTAAGAAAACAAAAAGTATGGACGTCAGTCCAGACAAAATGCTACAGGCAGTTAATTAATTCACTTTCCTCGCTACTTGAGTATAGAGCTTTTACTCCATTCTCTAGATAATTTTTATAAAACACATGTGGATCCATTGGAAATTGACATTTCAGTTAAATAAAAGATGTCTTCCAGTTAGACAGAAAAACTATCACAATGGACTAAATCGGTTTCAGATGTGCATTGAACAAGCTTGGAAGTATTGAGAGAGAAAAGAAAAACTCAAATTATAGTAATTTAGCCAAATTATGTACTAAACTATGTATGCTTAATTTAAAATTCTTGATTTATTTTTGGATCAAAAACTTTTGAACAACTCGAGCTTATACACATGTTACTTATGATATAAAATGACATGCTTATGCTTAGGATTTCAAATGACAGTGTATGTGGTATGAATTTGAGAATTCAGGAGAATTAAAATAAACATAGAAAATTTGCGTTTATTCACTAAATTATATGAATCCGCCAAATATAATAATTGATTCATTCTTAGGAAATACTTGAAAGGAAAGTATTAATAATGTTGTTATTTAACGTTAGTTTGTTGATACAATTGAGCAATTTCTGGTGTAATTATATTTATTGAGCAGTTTTCTTTGACTGGATGTCTCATAATCATATTAAGCTGTAGAGAAAGCAAACGAGCCCATTTTACTCCACAAGGAGAACTTGAGACAACTTTCTGAGAAAAGAGAAACATCATCATGCAACTGCGTGTCTTTCGTGTAGCACAAACGAGTCTATTCAAGCCCAAATCAAATTAACAGCCACCAACACTTGTAAATGTCAAAATATCCGTAATGTAAAGAAGAAAATAGATTCCCAATGTCTCGTTTTTGGGCCCATGAAAATGGCGTTGAAGAATCACCAATGTCGATCTGTCAGTCTGTATAAGAGATAACTCGAGTAAACCGATTTCAACAAAAATTTGTTAAGTTGTAGTATGGGTCAAAAGTAAAGTCGAATTCGTAAATGAGCTAAATTGTGTCAGTGTTTTTAAAAAGGGACCTTGTGAGATTTCCTTTTTCCAGTTAAGTTTTAACATTGCGAGCTATGCCGATTGGCCAAAAGGGGCTCTGGAAGGAAACTTTGACGCTCGAGTAAATGATACAAACAGCGTAAGGCTGCTTCATAAGCATCTCTATTTATGAACGAGCCCCCTTTGGCCAATCGGCCTAGCTCGCAATGTTAAAACTTAACTGGAAAAAGGGAATCTCACTAGGTCCCTTTTTAAAAACACTGACACATATATAATATAAATAAAGTATAAATAAAATATAAAATAAATAAAATTAAAAAAATAAAAAATAAAGTGTTTTACCCCTTTTATCTATCTTTGTTAACTAATTTTTGGCAATTTAATAAAACGCGATAATATCTAGTGCTTTGCATGTCCGAAAAAGTCCTGCCGGTCCTTTGGTCCAGCCTGGGCGGCTGCCCACACGAGCCCATAGGCAGAACGGCCCTGGTCTTTCATATAACTGGCGAAATTACTGACTTATCTTTGAGCCAATTTAAAGTCTTTATTCCCCAAAATAAAATTAAACTAACTGACTCTAGAAAGAAATTATTTCATTCCAATTCAAACTCATTGAATTACACCTTTTCTTTAATTTTTCTTCTTTTCTTTAAGATAAAAAATTGAAACTCTTACAAGTTTGTGGTCCAACTGTCGACCTGCCTATTTATTTCATCTTCCAAACAACGTCTTACTCAAATTATTTACGTATTCCTCTTGAACTACTGTATTTAATTTAAATGGCTCATTTGGAAAATTCCATTTTTTACAATTCCTTTTGACCTTTGACCTATATGTTTGGAAAATATGAGGCACTCTCAAAATTTGTTTTGAAACCAAGTTCATAAAATAAGGCGGAAGTTTTGAGTTGATCAAAAGCCAAGGGACGCCCCTTAAGGCCTTTTAAATGTATTAGCGGAATTTTGGCCGTGAAATAAACAACAGGAAAGAAGTAGGGCGAGGTGTTAATCGGTATAATCGCTGTGTTTACTTTCCTTGAGTTGTTTTTGTTGCCTGGGAAATAATTATTTCATCTTTTAGCAAGTTTTCATTGAAAAAATCTGCAATTAGTCCAAGCCATTGAAAGACAGATAGACATTCAATTTATAAAATGTTTAAATCTACGGAAAAATAGAAGGATTTGTAAGAAATCTCTTTTTGTTGGAACTTTAACAAATAAACAATGAAGATTTCCTTTTCTTTATTTTTGATTTATTTCCAATAACCACATGGTACACTTTGGAAGCCCTAAAAATAGTTTGAAAGTCCAGCTTGACATGTGATTTGTTCTGTTAGTCTCTACTAACCCATCAGATGATTTTAAAAGGGTTGGATTTTCCTTCCTTATTCCTTGTGCATTGGGTCGGCTTTTAAATAACAAGTTCAAATAAGCAGCTTCGGTTCAAATGATACCTGTACTCAAGGAAATGGATAAATTAGAGATCAAAGGTAAAAAGAGCTAACATTTGATTTTTAATCTTTCATGTGCCACTTTTTGGAATTGAAAATGTTAATTTCGTCAAAATGTCAATTTTATTTCTGAGGCGATGTGTATTTCGGTTTTCAATAATTTCTCACAAATGTGTTTATAAATCGACAGACAGACAGACAATAGTGACAGATGGATTGAAAATGCAGACAAATATGTCAAATTCAAAATCTCATCAATTTTTAATTCGTAAATTTTGTAAGAGTATAAAATAAGGATTTGTGAGATGTGTAAAACGGAAATGTAAGAAAACTGTTTGTATGGGTTATATAAAATATCTCTAATGAAAAAGAAATTTGGAATTTGGACTTTTATTAATTTGGATAATCTCACATAACAATGCTAAATTTATTTTGAGCTCCACACAATCATTTTTATTATTTTGTATCCATGGTGAATATGAATTGTGATTGTAATTGACTCAAAGTTGATTGTGTGTATTTCCTGCCACAAATCTCAACATTTCCTCTTCAACCTCAAAAGGAACTTTATAAAAGCTACAAATAAATTTATTACACACAATTGAAGAGATAAAGGAGAAATACAAATATTGACACAATTATTCCACCAGACAACAATGGACAAAGAAATGGTCAGTTCAAGTGTCCATTTGACAGCAAAATTCCAAGGAATTAACCGAAATAAAATACAATTATTTAATTTGGATTGACCAAGCAACCAAGGAATTGAGCTGCTCAAAGCTCAATTTCATTTTCGGTTTCCGCAACTGCATTACGCCCATTTGCTAGATAATTAGTTTAGCGTTGGCTCCAATAAAAGTCTAGATTAGCTGGACTAGATTCTTTAATTATCTTCCCTTAAGGGATACCATTAATTAATTAATTCAGACAAAAGTCCTCATTCTTCAGATAATTAATCAAATTCCAGTGGCTATTCAAATTTAAAGGCTTGAGCGTCCTCTGTCTGTCTGTCTGTCTGCCAAAGCTTGAAATTGATATCTGGGTCAATTTATTTCTTATTGAGATTTATTACGCCCGTTGGCAACTTCAGAAGCAAATTCCTCATGTCAAATAAAATATTTCATGGGACAAAAACAAAGGAATTTAAAGATTCCGTTGTAAAAGTGCCAACCAATTGGCATCCAGTTTATGATATTGGTCATTGCCCAAATCTACAACTTTGCCTCTCTGGGCTTAAATTTCCAATCCAGGAGGCGTTGCTAGGTTACGCGCTTTTCAATCATTTAACCAATAATTTGGTAGCGGGTGACGAGTTTTGATGACCTTTGACCTGGGCAGTGATGAGGGCCAGTGCCCATTTTTGCAGATGACATGTCCCATGACGTTATGGGGTTAATGACCAAATTTCAGGTCACAGGGTCAAGCCTTTTGAGATTTATGGAAAGAAGGGTCAGAGGGTGGATTTCCCATAATAAAGTTTGCTCTCTTTGTTAAATTGAGTGTGAAATTGTGACACTTTTGTTTCTCATTTCGGGACATTTCTTTGTCTTTTCTTTTCCGTTAGCTGCAGAAATTTGTTGGATTCGACAGCACAAACTGTCAAAATTTTGCTTAAAAAATGTACATTTTTCCTACATTGAAGTAAACAAATTCAAGCCAAAGTTCCATTGTTGTTCCATTAATCAGCATTTGCTGCTCCTTGCCATTGTTGGAAGGGCAAAAGTCAATGCAATTGTTGTAAAAGTGACAATTGCTTTCATTATGGCCCAAGACAAATCATAAAGCTTTGAATAGTGTTGTCACAGTACATAACTTTTCGTTTCGTCAACTTCTTTGCCTAGATTTGTAAAATATTTGGAGACAAGGAAATCAAAATCCCTAACATGAGGTGATATCAAGTAGAATGCTTGGATTTTATTTTTTCAAATTTTCAGTCACAAACTCATCCCTTCTTAAAAGCTTTTACAATTTTTTGTTCAAAATGTTAAATCCATGGACACGAAATATTAGAAAAGACCTACCACAATTTTATGATTTAAAACTCAAATCTCTTTGTTCATTTACTGTTTGTTGGCTTTTTTGACCGCAAGATGGCTTCAAAATAAGCAAAACAATAACAAAACCAATCCCAATATTTTGCTTTTTGAGATTTATATCTAAAGAGGAGACAAAAAGTTTCAATTATTAAGGCACTTAAATTAAATGTAATTGGTTGTAATCAAGTTGTGGAATTTGAAAAATGATTTTTATTTTTTTTGCATTGTTAGCATCTTTTGTTTTGTTTTATGAATATCTTCAACTAAAATTGCTCCTCATTCATTGTTGTCTTTTTCTCATTGTTGTTGTCTTGATAAAGTTGTTTTTGTCTTTCCAATTACAAATCCAGGAGTCAATTTAATGTTTCATTTCCCAAGATAAGAAAGGCGATTGCAACAATAAAGGTCAATTATGGCAACGCATTCTGTCTGTTCGTAAAACAGAAGATGGGTTAACAATCCTCAAAAGATGAGTGATGTCAAAAATGAGGAATTATGTCAAAAATGACGAATAAATGTCAATATCGAATAAATGTCATAAATGAGGAATAAATGTCAAAATTGACGAATAAATGTCTAAAATGGCGAATAAATGTCAACATCGAATAAATGTCAAAAATGACGAATAAATGTCTAAAATGGCGAATAAATGTCAATATCGAATAAATGTCAAAAATGACGAATAAATGTCAAAAATGAATAAATATCAAACATGACGAATAAATGTCAGAAATTATCTCATCCTCATTATAGGAAAGATGCTAGTCTCACTCCTCGATTACATCTTTTTAAACCTCAGTTTCTGCTTCGTTCCAAGGCCGAAATAAGGTTAAATTTGGACGTGAGTTGCCTCTTAAAAAGTCGAAAAAGTTTGATTGTGAATGGGCAGCAAAGAGCCACAAAAAATTCCAAAGCCAAGATCATTAAAAGCTGAAATTCATTTAAGATTAGGACAGGTCTCAAATCTTTTCCTAATCCTAATCTTAACCCTAATCCATTAATACAAACTAATCTTGTCTCGTTCTTTAAAAACACTCTCTTAAATTTTAACCCAAACATTTGGATCCCTTTATTTTGGAATTTTTTTTTAAACACAATCGCCCTCAAATTTTGCGAAATTTTACCATTTAAAGGCTGAATTTTTAGTTTTGAACAACCATTGCATTTTTTGTATTTGAATTGTTGATTGATTAAAAGCAAATAAATTCTTGCGGTAAAAAAGCCACCGCATTTAATTCAATGAAACTTAAAATCTTTGAGATTGAATTGAATCTGCTCCATCATCAATAAACAAGTTGAGGGCGAAGCTTTTAATATTTTTCTACAAAAGGGTGTAATCTAGGGATGAAAATATGGTTTTGGAGGTCAAATTGAAATGACGTTCGTCATTGAAAAAGTCTCGTAAATTTCGTCATTAACATATCTGACAGACTGACGGACAGACGGAAGGACAGACGGACGGACAGACAGACAAACAGACTGACGGACAGACAGGGCAGGGCCATGGATTAGCTCCAAATGAGGAGCTAATTATCGTACCTTGGTAGGAGCATCTTTTTTTATTGCACCTTGCGGAAGGAGCACAATAGAAATATTTTTAAACTATCCTTTTGTATAACAAAGGCCAAAGATATTAATAAAAGTAAAAGGGATACATTCCACTTTAAGCTGTTATGTTGCCATGGTGATAAATTCTTAAAAATGGGCTGCGCAAATTGTGGGAATTTCTTATCTTAATGCTGACGGAGAGAAATGTTTATTGGCTTGTTTTCTTGGCGTTGTTTAACCAATTAAGATAATACAGCTCATTAATTAAAAAACAGGCTTAATTAGCATATAAAGTCAGGTGACAATTACGTTTGGTAAATAGATTTAATCAGGTAGCGAACTCAAAATAGCTTTCTATTTCCCCAATTGTGAAATTGCATGCATTTTTCGTCAGCTGGACATGACCCGGTGACGAAAGAAGCGTCAAAAGTTTAAATTGGACGCTTTAAAAAAAATCGGAACGACAGACGGACAGACGGGGTGGGTTTGTGTTTTAATTATGGGCTAATTAGCATAAGAATCCAGGTGCAAATAAATTTCCCTCGAACGTGAGCCTCGTTCACTTTTTGCAACATGGCGAAAGTTGGGACATGTTGGAAATTCACAATTTGCATCCGAATCTTGCAAAAAAGTTAAATCTTTTGATGTTTGTGGTTTAATTTTGGGCCAAGAAACTTTCCAAAATCTTTCCAAAATCATTGTCAATTAGTGAGTAGAAGATAGTTGTCAATTTGGCCTGATTTTGAATCAAATTTTCAATTAATGCAGTTCAGCAATTAGCAATTGGCAAATTTATTTGGATTGACCAAAAGACAGCTCATTTATTTTTTACAGACATGGCGAAAGTTTGAGGTGGAAGTGAGCAAAATTTTCATTTTATTAAAAATCCAAAATTAGCCGTTTTGTTCTCTCTTAATTTGCTAATTGCGTATTCAAAATTTTTGAAAAACAAAATTTTTGATTTTACCAAAAAATGGATCTCATGGATTTTTTTCCAAAATCTCAATTTGAGTCATTGCGAATTATTTGCAAAACTAAGTATTTGCTCTAATTTAATTATTGGCAGCTGAAGCCGAAGGTGAATTAGTTTTTGTTCTTTGGGCAAAATAATTGAGATTAATTGCAGGTGAAAATTTAAATGAACATGTAGCCATTTAATTGTAGAGCAGAGTTGCAATTTAATTTAACATGGCAAATATCCTTAGGGATCAAAATCTAAAAATTGGGATAATTTGGGATTTGCCAAATAAATTTGGGGCTGTGAAGTTGAAAAGGGATTTAGATACAAATTTAAATTTGAAATATTTAAAATTTTAACTTAAAACTTGGAATATTTGGAAAATTTTTAACGTTTTAAGTTGAAAACTTTGTCATCAAAAAAGGAGAAAAATTCAAGGTATTTTATACTTTAAACAAATAGCAGAATATATGCATTAAAAATGTTAAATTCTTAAAATTTTCCCATAAAATTTGCCACGC
Organism: Proisotoma minuta; assembly: GCA_034698145.1. Lineage (NCBI taxonomy): Eukaryota > Metazoa > Arthropoda > Collembola > Entomobryomorpha > Isotomidae > Proisotoma > Proisotoma minuta. Next base: position 11,148 of record JAQIXN010002504.1, read on the forward strand.
TCACAAATTAAATTTTCCACATTTCCCAAATTCCTCAATTTCGAGGCAATAAATTGTTGCAAGGCTCCAACAATTAAGCAACAATCAGTTAACAATCAAATTCCGTAAAAACGTGGATTGGCAACAATTTGTTTGTATTTAAGGAGTGGCACAATTTAAGTTAAATGCCGACTTTTAATTTTAAACATTTTATTGATATGCTAATATAATTGGGAAATAAATTAATT
>JAQIXN010002505.1:0-11371 GCA_034698145.1 Proisotoma minuta
AAAAAAAATTAACATAGACTTTGAAGTTATTGTAAAATTTTTAATATTTGGGTTACTATTTATTGAGTAGATATGTGGAATGATCTAAATCTATTTATTTTTATATTTTATAAATATTGAAGAGCTTTTTTAATTATTTTAAAGCAAAAAAAGAAATTAATCTAAAGGTAATTTGGTGGGTAAAATTTTAAAATTATTTTATTAGCGTCTAAATTTTACACTTCAGTCATAAATCACCGATTTAAAACAGTTAATAATTTATATATTTTATTTCGAATAATGTACATAAAATTGACAAAAATCCAGACTTCGCACTGAATGATCTTGGAGATACACCAAATTTAATGGTGCAAAAATTGATGCATTTTGTGTCTGATTTCGCTCTCATTGTAACAAGATCTTTTAAAACATTTAAGTTTTGATATTTTCTAGTTAAGCTAATAAATTTTTTAATTGATTTGAATATGCTTTTCAGTTTTCCACACTTTTAAAATAAAATGAAATATACTTTAAATGACTATTTTCAAATCAAATATATTAGCTGTACTGGAAAATATCAAAACTTAAATTTTTTAAAAGAAATTGTTACAATAAGAGCGAAATCAGACACAAAATGCATCAATTTTTGCACCATTAAATTTGGTGTATCTCCAAGATCATTCATTGCGAAGTCTTGATTTTTGCCTATTTTTTTTTATTAGATGCCTCTGCGATCTGCAACTGTCGGATCAATTTTTCCATAAGGAAAGCCGTTTAATTGGTCCGCCAGCCCAGAGTGTATCGATTCTATCTGAATTTGTGAAGTTGAAGCCTGTTGACATTTGAAAAAAAATTAACGGCGTCATTTCCATGATTTTAATGTCTATAAATCCTTTTTCCACCAAAACTAAAAGTAAATAGCAATTATCAAAGCATTTCACTTGGACTATCAACTATTTTCAATTTCGTTTAAATAAACTATTTTATTTAAACTAGTAAATATTAAAATTAAAAATTTTACAAAAACAAATCTCTCCAAGAGAGCAAATTTGACGCAGAATGCATTATTTATCTTACATTTTTAAATTACATTTGGTATAATCTAAACAAGAGTAATTGTCAGGATTACTGTAAATTTAAAATAAACAAGCCTTTATAAAAGCTAAATTAAATTTATCTAGATATTTAAAGGCAATGCGTCTAAACAATCTAAATTTTAATGTTTAAGACATCCAGAGAAGAGAAAAAGAATTAGATTTTCCTCGAAATTTGCCTAAAATGGATATTCATAAAAGTAAAAATTCTATCAAAAATCTTTTCCAATAATTTTGAAAGACGAAAAAAATTATTCTTCAACGGAATGAGGGAGCCTAGGATCTGTAAAACCTTATACCCCTTTAACTTTTAAAATAATTTTTTATAGTGTTTAAATTGAGCAAGTTTTTATCGATACCTTTTTTAATAAATATTGATTAATATATTTTGTACATGAACTCTTTTTATCTAAACATCTATGTTATCTTAAAATAAGACGCATAAAATAAATTTTTCAACAAAAAATGGTAAATAAATAGTCAGTTTAATTTAATCAGTTTAATAGTTTAATTAAATAAGTCTTATCTGTATTTATCAGTGAAAGTGGCAGGGTTAATAATTAGCATTAAATAAGTAAAGTGTGGCCACCAAATTCCTTTTTGCTTTAACAAGACTCTTTTTTGTCGGGCCGCACTATTTTAAAGTTAAATTGGAATTACAGTTCCCTATTTTTTGGACTCGTGATGAAAATGAAATTCAAATTGATGAAGGCAAGAGTTAAGTCGGGTCGGTCTTTTTAGAAACACGACCCTGCCCGAAATTTTTAAAATTTTAAAAACCCGACCCGACCCGACACAAAATTGTCGTCCATGTACAGGAAATTATCTAAGTTATATTTAGGAAATAAAAATTGTTTCAGGCTGACATATAAGAGAATTTTAAAATTTAGCTAATTTTGACGTCTTTAATTTTTTTTTAAATTATTGAATAACATGAAAGCTTAAAAGATAGATTATTTGCTTACCACTTTTACTTTTTGGTTAATTTAGACAAATTTTAGATATTTTTATTTAGAGAGATTTATTTTGATTAGACAAAAACGTGTCTCGGAATATTCAATGAAGCATGATTAGTGAATCTTGTATGATGCATCCATTTGTATTGTTTATTATAAATATTGGATGAAAAATCTAATTTAGTGATTCAATAAGTCTCCTAAAGAAATTTTGTGCAAATACAAGAATTTTTAACAAAATATCCGTATTCAATTAAAACAAAATTGTTTTTAATAATGTTCAGTTACAAGTTCTCTAAAATCAAATAGCTTTGTAAATTTAAGTATACAGCCAATTATAGAACTTAAAGTTAGATAAGTTAAATAAATCAAGTTTGATGGTTGTTATGACTGAATTTGTGAATCTATGAAAATTAAACGTCATCCAAATTTCCTATAAATTTTTTTATGCGTCAAAGTTTGTCAAAATTCAAAAGATTAGATTTTTTCCAATGATATCGATTTTAATTAAAAATAGTGGATTTCAAATTGTACTTATTCGAATTGGATTCCTAACAAGGTCTAAATGTATACTCAGGCTCTCTTTTAAAAATAATCGTTTAGTCTAAAAATTCGTAAACCCATTTGCAATAAACTAGTATAGAAATATAATTAATTACGATTCAACGTCTTGTAAAAAACATTAAACAAGCACAAAGCTTATTTTTTTTATAAAAGAGAAAGAAAATTCAAATTTTATTTATTATTTCGAAAAACATTATATCATTATATCATTTGTAGCAAATGTTGAATTATTTAAGGATGAAAAAAAATAAGGCCCATTTTTCAACGGAGTAAAAGAGAAATTCTCGAGTTAATTAAAAGCTAAAATTGGAAAAAGAACAGCCTCGAGGGAAATTTAAATTTTAATAAAATTATTTTTATTGTTTCAGTTTTTATCCTAGCTCTAAAACCTTTACGAGATTCCTGAATATAAATTTACTTATTTAGACGCCCTGAAAATAAAACGATTTAATTTCGGTCAGAATTTTGCATTTGATATTTTCAAGCCGTTAAAATATATATTAAAATTAACGTGGTAACTTTCAATTAGATATGATCAGGGAAAAAGAGTTTTGATTCTTATTAAACTTTTAAGTTTCAAAATAATTTGAAATTTTGAAGATTTTTGAATGTAGCTATTTAGCTAGAATAAAATTAATTTTATTAGAAAATTTTGAGTGTTTAACTCCTCTGTTTTATTTCTGAAAATTAAAGGTACTTAAAATAAAACAGATACATTGTTTTATGCTGTAGAACTTTTGATTTTTAATAATGGATTAAGTTACTTTCAAGATGAAATTCAATCTGCGTGACCTACTTTTAGGGCCTGGAAGGTCGGATATAAAATTTAACATTACCCCATCGAAAGGGGCACCATGATATAGGATCTATATTATAGGTCTTGACGAGAAGAAAAAGAATGTATATTTTGTGCTGTCTACAACGTCATGGTTCCGATGCTCTATATTGGCATTGGCTAAGGACATGTTTTACGCCCATAAAACTTAGGATGGAAACAAAATAAATTTAGTTTCCATGTAACGGTTTTTTCGATTTTCTTGCCCCTGTGAAATATTTTTTATAAAATCAGTTTATGTAAGTAATTATAGACCCAAAGCATCGTTCTAGCCCAAATTCGCTCAAATTCGGTCCAATTTAGGGTTTTAAATTTACCCCCTAGAGAAAATTTTTCGACCCCCACCATTTCTGAACGGCATGACCGATTTTGCCCATCTTCTAACTTAACCTTTCTATTGACTAGTAGAACAACTGTGCAAAATTTGGGAACGAAATGTTAGGCCGTTTGGGCCCTATCGTGCCTCAGACGGACAGACGGACGGACAGACAGACATGACGGGTACATAAGCCCTGACTCGGGATAAAAATTACAATTTTCAGGCATTTTCATATACATACCTCTAAAATTGTGACTATTTATATGTCAAAACGTTTGTTCTTTCAATTTTCATTTTCTTAATATCCTACAATATTTACTTAAAATTAACTTTTTTTATTCATCTTTATTGTCTGCATTTTATAAAATTAAAACTAGAAAAAAATATTACATTTTATAGAAAATAGAGCAAAATTAGACAAATCGTGCATTATTTTTTGCCACTTTAAATTTAAATATTCCCGCCGGATATAAATTGGGGCAGCTAATTTTTTTTGTTCCTAAAACTAGATTTTATGCTTGTTTTTTTGAGCTATGCCACCACCCCAGAGGCGGATGGTATTTTTCCCGTAAGGGTTGGCCAAAAACTTTCATTTTGGCCCCAGAGTGATGTTGGATACTTATCCCAAGGATCCGCTGTGGCTCAGCTTAAGTCCCACCCCTAAAATTTGGATCAAACCCATCGGCGGCCCGCCCCCCGCGGAGATGCACCCCCTTAACAAAGATGGACAAGTTTTAGACCCTTGTCTTACAAATTGGGATGCTGTAAGTATTTAGTAACAATATTAAAAAGTTAATACACTACTATCTCCCTTAATAATTGAGCTCAATGTAATTTCAGAAAAATCCGGTCTTCGGCATCTCATCTAAGGTTTGAGTTGTGCATTTGGTCGCCGTCCCCCACTGACCACGATTCCACCAGATTCCGTAAACCAAACTTGCCGACAGAACCACGACAAGCCGGGTGGGAGAATTCGCCAGCCTCCAAGAAGCCATTGTCGACAGAAACGTGGCCGCCGCCAAAGGTTGGCATTTTAACGACCCCAAAAATCCTCGTATTTGGTCAAAGTGGGGTCCACAGACCGCAAACTATGATAAAACTCGATAAAAACCATCAAAATGGACCTGAATAAGGAGCAGTGCGCGTAGCGCGAGAGTTTAAGCACCGCGTTTAAACATTCCATGTACTATTTGGGAACGAGCGCGAAGGTCGAGCGCCGCGCCGGCGACAACAAGATTTCCCAAACGTTGGCGGCGCTAATTATGGAGAAGGAAGGACTCATGCAATTTGGAGGAGGAAATGCGGCCGAAACTGAATAAAATCGAGGCTTTTGTGGGTTCGGAGTTTGGATTCTGAAGATGAATAGAAATATTGGAAATATATATTTTTTCAAGTGATATTTTGTTTTTGTGAAGGCAATTAATTAGCATTTAATTGAAATAATAAATTATTTGCTCAAAATCCATAAAAATTTCCATTTTCATGACTCACATTTCCCTAGTCTCACTGCGCCGCCAAAGATTTCAAAAACTCCAAAAATTCCAGCAAAAATTGAGCAGAAATTCGCCAAAAATCGACTTAAACGCCAACTCCAAAATGGTAAGTGGATTATTCCATTAAAATTTCACAAATTTCACACACTAACCAATTTTTTTCAGAATTAGCTCAAAATGTCGTGCAAAGTTTGCAAAAAGCCGTTCGACACAAGTTGGGCGCAACATCTCGGCTCGCAGGCTCATCAACGACTGCTAACAAGACAGCCACAAGGGGGCTTGGGGGCGGAGTCATGGGTGGAGGATGGCGACGCCGGCGGCGGGCGTCATGTCGAAATTCTAGGGGCCACAGAGCTTTCCGCCAGCCCTTGCGACATTGTGGAGTATTTGACTGAAGTGGGAGGGGAACTCGAGGATTTTATTTGTCCTACTAGTTTGTCCGGGACAAAACCAGCTGTTGTTCATGCGCTTTATAAGGAGGCGTAAGTTTTGGGGGGTTTTAACCGTTTTACGGGGGACAAATCGATTTTTACCATTTAACCTTAAAACCAATGACCTAGAAGGTCAATCCTTGAATTTGACGTGAAATGGGGGCTTATCGAGCAGTTTTCAGGTGGATTTTATGAAATTTTGGGGTTTTATCGAATATTTTGTTAGTTTCTGTCTGTCTCTTTCCTAAATTTTGACCTCATGACCTGAAATTTGGTCTGCATCCTCATTAGAATCGAAATTAAGTCAAATTCTAAGGTTTACTTCAAAGTCGGGGTCAAATTTTGGTCAAAATTACTTCGTCCCATCGCTACACCGTTTACAACTGTTTATTTAACTAACATATTTTTAAATTGTTGCAGGGCGTCGAAGACAAAGTTGTTGGAAGTTAAAGATCCTCAAATATTTGGACAGCGGCTTCGAATTAAAGGGAAAATTGTGGAAAATGATGTAAAAGTGGAGAAAAGCAGTAAGTATTGTTGAAAACGGCGTAAAGAAGGAGCGAAACACGGCGTGAATGGGATTTTATAACATTTTACCTTCAAAGTCAGTTTCAAAATTGCTTACTTTTGACCCTGAAATGACCTAAGATCTTATTTTAGCCATTTTTAAGTAGCAAAGTCATAAAACTCGAAGTAAACGACAGAAAAGCACAAAATTGTGATTCGCTCCTAAATATTTTACCTATTCATTTTATTCTAACGTTTTTAATTTTCAGAATCTCCCAAAACGCCCCAAACTCCCGTCGAATCTCAGCCTCCGCCCATTTCAACTTCAAACGGGAACAAAACTCCGAAAAAAGAAAAACGCTTAAAATCAAAATTCCGTCCGAAAACAAACAAAACTTACCCCAAACTAACGACACAGCTGGGCGCCCTCGTCTCATCCCACGAAGCTCTAATCTGCCCCCGCACAAAACTCGCCAAGGATCTCCAAAAAATCCTCTCCGGCACCTTCTCCTCTTGCGCCGTCCTCCCCTTCGGCGCAGACGTGCTTGGCGTTTCCCTCCCCACCGACAAGGTCCGGATGTGCGTGGATCCCTACGGGAAATTCGCCGGGCGGAAGGCCGCCGCCCTAACCAAATCAGTGGGGGACATGTCCGTAGGCCTTATCCATCAAATAATGTCCACCGCCAAGCAACCCGGGGGGATAATTTGGTTCGACAATCTTGCTCAAAACGACGGAGGTTCTGAAATAAGTTTTGAACACACGCCCCCAAAAAGTCCGGCGCTTTTAAGCTGCGTCCTCCAATTTGAATCATTTCTTTCCGTCGCCAAAGTTCGACTGTTGAAATTTTATGTGAGCCACGATCGTCGTGTTCGAGATCTTTTTTCATTGCTCAAACATTGGGCGGCAAAACAACGGGTTTTCGAACAAGTTCAAGGTTTTGAGTGCTACCTCCTCTTGCTGCTAATGGTGTCTTATCTCAGTGAGCAAAAAGTGATTCCCAGTGTTCTAAAACTAAAGGAGCTTTGCAACGGAGGGCCGAAGATAATAATCGACGGGGTGGACGCCAGCTATTCGACAGATCGACGCCAGACGCCGAGTGCTAAAGTGCCAGGGATGGCGGACGAGGATACAAAGGTCATTTCAGTGCTGGGCCTGCTTCAAGGCTTTTTCGGGTTCTATTCCAAGTTGGATTTTGAGCGGAGTGTGATTGTGAGTTGTTTGGGGTCGGTGATGGATCGAGCGGATTTTCGACCGCTGAATGAAGAAAGCGCGCTACCACCCGAATTTTTGAAATACTACCGGTTTAATCCGGATGGGGGTATTAGGGAGAGGAAGTTGGACATTTTTGCGCCCCTCGTCGTCCAGGACATGTTTGACCTTGGGGAGAATGTTGGGAAGGACGTGAGTGCGGAGGATTTGGAAGAATTCAAGGGAAAAGCAAAGGCCACGGCGGCGTTTTTGCGGAAGATGATGACAAATGGGAATGGGAACATGAGCAAATATTTTGGGCCTGTGGTAAGTCTCAATTTTGGAAGGAAAAGTACCGAGTTTTCGTCTAATTGATAACTTTCGAACGTTTTAACGTTACATTGTTTCTTTTTTTGGAATTTTAGAATCCAAATGATGACTCTGAAAGTAGCAGTTCAGAGGAAGAAGAAGAGCCGCCGGCGCCGCCGCCAGTTGTAGAAATGCCTAAAGCCAAATCTACGCCGTCCCCTGCCAAGTCACTGTCCTTGGCTGACGATGACAATGTCAATTATTCCCCTGTTAGTGGCCCTTCTTTGTCCCCTCCCCGCTCTCGATCGCCTCCTCCTTCAAATATGAGCTCAAATTCGCCGAAATCCAAATCTTCCTCAATGGGATTTAATCACGAAGTTAACCTGAATATAAATTTGGAGGATATTCCACTTCCGAAAGAACTCCAGCCGCCGCCTCCGCCTTTTCAACTTCCTGGTGAGTTTAGAATATAAACATTTTGTCTGTCTGTCTGTTTGAAGGATTTTTGACAACGAAATGTCCTTGAATTTGACTTACTGACCTTGAGATTGACCTGATTTGCAGTTTTTTGAGGCTGCGGTCAAATATAAGGTCGCAAACTCTCTTTGCTCCCTTCTTTACACCGTTTACGCTCACATTTTCTAAAATTATTATTTTATTTTTCCAGGTTTTAACCCCCTAACCCCCAAAATGGCCAAACCACTGAAACCAATTCTCAAGACATCTGCGCAAAAACCAGGGATTTTAAAAAAGGCGCCGCCGCCCCCAAAAATTTCCGGTTCTTTCGAAGAAGCATTTATGAAAAACAATTCAAACTCTAACTCAAATAAAAGTTCACTCAAACGCCGCCACTCTGACGACGAGGATGATGACGACGAGCTCAACGACACTTTTTCAGCTTTCGAAGCCAGCTTTTGCCGCAAGGCGCCAACACCTTCGCCCACGCCGCCGCCGCCGCCAAAATCACGGCGACCCTCTTTCCGATTAAAGAATTCTCCAAGAGAGGAAAGGGAAATTGAGAGAATCCCAAGAGATCCGCGTGGCATGGAATAACTTAATTAATTAATGAATTAGTAGCCAAATTCCTAGTAATTAATTCAAAATCAAGACTGAAACTGACGTGTTCTAGTCTTAAACCGAAACTTTCCAAATCTCCTGTTTTCAGAATCCTAAAAGCTTTTTAATGCATTATGTTAAAATTTAAATTGTCTGTGATTGTTACTTCCTAATACAGTATTTTTCTAATAAACTGGCTTTCGTATCATGAAATAGCTTAATTTATTATTAGAGTTTGTTCAATAGTGAGTCCCGACCCTTCTTTCAGCTTCCGTTCAATGTTGTCGCAGACGAGGTCAAATCTTGGGGCGTCCACATTTTTAAGGATTCTCCTTAAAATGAAGTAATCAGGGACATTTAGCTTCCGCAGGATTTCTTCTAAAGAGTATAATTTTGAGACGCCCATTTTCTCGGCTTGGCTCATCAATATTTTGCGCCGAACCTGAGGAGGGAAAATATTGTTAGTATGCAAAATTTGGTTGGTTTGACCTTGAAGGTCATGACCTAGATGGCACATATTTTCAGGTGACCTTTGGTTTGAACTCATAAATTTATGTACCAAGTTTCAGGTCAAAACCTTGGCAAGTTATCAAAAGAACAGACAGACAGACAGAGCATGCACTTTGATGCTTACCGAAAGCCGACATGCGACCCTAAGCCGATCCAGCAAATTGTAGCAATTAACCACCAAAAGGGTAAAGAGGGCAAGCCACAGCATTAAAAATACTCGTTGATGGATGACATTGATGCCCAAAATACAGGGGATTGCGTAAGAAATATTGCTCAGGGGATTGGCCCAGTTGCAGATGAAAAGTGTGGGAAATGCGGCCTCCAGGGGGTTGATCCCCTCAAGGGAGGAGACGTAGGCGGAGGGATCTTCGGGCACAGGGTGGTGGTGGAGGGGGTCAACCGAGCCCCCGCGGAGTTGGTGCATATAAGACACCCAACGCGGACCTGGAAAATTGCAAAGATTGACTCAATTTGACCTTAAACGGTCACATTTTGGAGCAAATTGGGTCAGATCACTCACCCAATCCCAAAAACCTGCCACCCACAAACCAATTTGTGGTTATAAACATTTGGGCCACAACTCCCAAATTCAGCAGCTCGCATCCCACAAACCCCCAATAATACAGTTTGTTCGAAATGGAACCCAAAGTTGCGCCAAAATCCTTGGCGATTGCACTTGGTCTTGGCGTATAATTCCCCGTGTCCCTTTCTTCGTCTTCCTGGACCCTTCGCTCCCTGGCGCATGTCCCATTGTCCCCAACCTTGCAGTACGAGACAAGTGTCCCCTTTTCCACGTATTTGTTCCAAATGAGGAGGGGAAGATGGAAGGCTATCCCCTGGACCATCATTATATACGGCACCCACTGAAAAGTCATAAGAAATGAGACCAAGAGGTCAATCATTTGACCTTTGACCCTAAAGAGGAATTCCTAGAGCTCCCATATTTTAAAATGGCCTAAAAATGGAGTTTGTGAAGCTGCCCAAAAAATTTCAGGTCCCTATATCAAATCGTTCAAAAGTTATCGGAGTCACAGACGGTTCGTGCATCGCTTTTTAAACCTTGCCGCCAAATGTTTTGGCTTGGGTTTTCCTTAAACATGGTTAGGATATACCCCCACAGCCTCTATCCCTACCATATTAAAATATTGGAGCTGTAGCAGTTTAATACCTGAAAATATAGATGATAATAAATCGCCATCCGCGGTTCCCATCCCGCGCTCTCATTCCTCTCCGCATAAGTCCCCTTCGTATAGCAATACTGTGAGAGGGCCAACGTCTCCAGGTCCCGACCCGGCGTCGTCGGCCGAATGCAAGTGAATTGGTCGATAAACAACTGCTGAATAAACAACAGCGAGCCGCCAACCAGCAGACAAGTTGAAGCATACTTTGTATGTAGCCGGAAAATGAGGTTTGAAGAACTAACAGGCTCCGGGCGATGATGCGGGAGGATTCCGTCGTGGATTATTTTGAAAAATGCCACAATTTGTGCCATTTCCACAAGTTGTAAGGAAGCATTTGGAGCAACTGATTGACGTATAAATATTATAATTGAGGCAAGTGGTGACTCAATTTGCCAATTTAAGTTGTCAATCATACCGAGAGCTGAACTGCTGACCTTTTGAGATTTGCATGGCTAAATTAATTAAAAGAAGAGTCAAGAGCAAAAAACTTTATGCGTGGAAGTAAAGATAGACTTGCGAATAATTATATGTTTATATTTAGGATTTGACATCATGGAAAATTACATATTAATATTGTGTAATGTAATGAGAACGAATAAACTAGGAAAAAATCAAACAAGAATTATAATTTAAGAGACTACAAGGTAAAAATATTTTTCAGAGCGTTTTATTTGACATAATTATAGGTACATTTAAAATTATTTAAAAAGATAAAATAGTAAAACATCATTATAAAGCATAAAGGAATAAAATTACTTGACTCCAAAGTAAAAGGATTCACATTTTGGAAAAAAAAGTCAACACATTTCAAGCTTTCAGAAAAATCAAATCCCTTTTGCAAATTCAAAGGACTTTTAGGGTTGTACAATGGCCTGGGCATGAAAATAAATGCCCGTACTTGCCTTAATGCCCAAAATGCCCAATAAATGCCCGGCATCATGCCTAAAT
>JAQIXN010002506.1:0-11360 GCA_034698145.1 Proisotoma minuta
TTCTTATCGACAACATTTTAGAATATGAAATGGTTAGTGCGGATGGAAATGTTGTTAGAGCCTCTGCTACTCAAAATCCCGACCTTTTTTGGGGAATTCGTGGAATAGGTGCAGGTAAATATCTTTAAACTCAAGATTAATATATCATACTCATATTCAAATTTAGGCTATTTGGGAATCGTCACTTCAATAAAAGCCAAAACATTTCGGGCATATGCCATTCAGGTGACAAATTTTTTTCGAGCTTATTCTACCAACCATTTTGTTAATGTGATGAAAGGATTTCAATCTTGGATGGAATGGGTTGGGGACGACCATTCCGTATACAGCATGTTCTACCTTATCAACGGTTAGTGGGTATTATAAATTTGATATTTTTTGTATATTTTTTTTAAATGTCTTTATTTTGGTAGACAATTATAACTCCAACTACCCAAAATTTTTTGGTGGTGGCTTCCAACTTGGACTTATCCACATTTCGGATCCAAATGATTTGGAGTATCCTGGAATTTCTCAGGATGAATTTGTTCGTAAAGCTCGCCAACTTTTCCCACCCGATTATATTTGGGAACGAGTGATTACTCCAAGTTTCCCAGAACATATTTTTTTCTCAACTTATACCCCAATTAGCTCCGAACAGCCAACAAAAGCCGAAAAGTTTAAGGATTGGTTGAAATATTTAGATAATCTGAAAAATTATGATGGGAAAGATAAGTACGGAGTAGGAGATTTTGAGCTACCATCTGAAGATGAAATCTTACAATTTTTTGCTGGTTAACTTAATTTTTGATATCATTAAATGAAATTATTTTTTGATCACTTCTTTTTTGCATGGGATTTTTTAAAAATTTGTTATGGATATTCAAAATTTCAGGAATTCGGAAGCAGGACGCAGTTCCTCGATATTTTAGAGCAAAATCGATGTATGTCAAAAGAAAACTAAACAATGGGGAACTGGAAAGGTAAAATTTCAACAAAAAGCTAGTATAAATTCAAATTCAATTTTTAGACTTTATTCTCTCCTTCAACGAATTCCAAACAACACGGTTTGGATCACAGTAAATTCTGAACGAGGAGCACTGGGCTCAATACCTAAAACGGACATGGCATTTGTCCATCGTGACTCGTTGACGACGTGGAACGTAAATGTAGAGACGCCTGACATTTCGGACATCCGTGGAATTGGGGAAGCAGAAGAATGGTTGGGGGAATGGTGGGGGTCAATGACCTCATTTGATGGGGGAGAGACCTACCAAAATTATCCTGATTTACAGTTAGGACCAGAATCATTTGATAGATACTATGCAAGTAATTTGGCACAGCTTAAAGCCACAAAAAGAGAGTGGGATCCGGAAAATTATTTTAGGGATCCAATTTCTATTCCACAATTATAAAATGTAATAAGATTTGATTTGATTAAAGGGATTTTTTATGCTGCAAATAAAAGTGTGTAAGACGTTAAAAATATTTAAAGCAAATGGTCTATATTTATTATTAGGAAATAAAATTCATTTTGCTGAAGTTTCTTTAACCACGCAAGCCTTCTACTTAAATCTTGTATTGCCGTGTTTTTCGACCAGAAATACTTATTTTTGGTCATATTCCTAGTTAAAAAGTCTTTCTTCATATGCAAAAATAATCCATAACTACTGTTAATCTTCAATTGTTCAGAGAATCTTACAAAATAGACGAGCACTTTTTTCATTGCCCTCTAAACCGTTAAAACTGAAGAATATTTGTCGTACGAAATACCTTTGTTTAAATTATTTGAAATTAAATGATGTGAAAAATGATGTTGGAAAAAATAAATGTGACAAGAAATAAACAAAAAAAAATTAAAGTTTAAAAAATGCGAGTATTTGAAAGTCTATAAATTTCAACTAGCTTTTTGATTCAGCCCAATTTGGCTGAACTTTAATTTTAATAATAAGAGATATAAGAAGTTATTTAAAAAGAAACACATTGGAATTACAGACTGTATTTTTTTTAGGGTTAAAAAACTATTTAGGCCAATTATTTATTACTTTAAGTTCCAGAATTAGTATAACGGCAAAAACACTCATTGTGAGAAAGTTACATTTCTGGTTCAATTAACTGAACAGGAAACTTAATATTTCCTTTAAAAGCGTGTATTTTTTAAACGTAATTATTTAACAATAAAACTATTGGAGCATTTTTCATAAAAATTTTTACATATACTTATAAATAATGTTATTCCAAGATTCATAAATTGTCATATTTAATTATCTTCTTAAGTAAAATCAAATAAAAACCTTAAATAGATTATAAAGTAAAATCAGTTTTAACTTTTTAAATACAATGGGATTGAAATCGGATTTTTGAAATAGTTTTCCGGGTCCCAATTCCTCTTTGTGTTAACAATTCGGGCCAAATTGGATCCAAAATATCTCTCCTGTGCTTCCGAAATATCAAGATCAGGATAATTTTGATATGTCTCTCCTCCATCAAATGAGGTCAATGACCCCCACCATTCCCCCAACCATTCTTCTGCTTCCCCAATTCCACGGATGTTGTCAATGTCCGGAGTTTCAACGTGGACAATCATTGTAATCATTGAATCTCGATGTACAAATGCCATTTCGTTTTTAGCAACAGAGCTCAGCGCCCCGCGCTCAGAGTTTACAGTGATCCAAACGTTGTTGTTGGGGATTCGATGCAAAAGTGAGGACAGCCTGGAATTTTAATTTTCAATTAATAATTTTGTTTTATTTTACATGTTTCTTGCCCCTCAATTTCCTTGGCATAAAGCCTCCTCTTGATATAAAATGATTTTGCTCTGAAATATCGGCGAACGGCATTTTCTTTTTTAACTCCTAAAAATTTTCTGTGATAATTGTAAACTGTGGTGAAATACAATAAATATTTACCTGCCATCAAACTTAAAATTACATCCTCGGGAGGAAGAGAAAAATCGGCTCGAGCCGAGCTCGAATTATTTTCAGCTCGAGCCGTTTTAGATTTTCCATCTGAGTAGGAGATGAAAAAAGCATGCTCAATGTAACTCGTGTTTAGAACTTTCTCCACGGAGTAATCAGAAGGAAAATGTTGGCGAGCTTTTCTAACGAATGATTCTTTTGTTATATTTTCCTTGTTTGAACAATCTTCGGGGTCATGGATATGAACAAGACCGAGTTGGATACCACCACCCAAAAATTTAGGAATGTTGGAATCGTAATTGTCTGCAAAACAATTGATGCATTAATAATTAGTTTATAATTGTAACTGTTTGAAATTATTAAAACTAGAAGACCCTGCGGGCCGAAGCCCGCAAATGCTGAGAGATTCCCGTCTAAATATTTCGTAATTTTACCCGTGTCGAAAAATGCATACAAATAACATGCTTGCATGGAATGTAAACAAAGAGAGAGAGAGAAGTGAGTGAAACGAGCAGCAGTGGAAGCAGTGGGAGTGTTAGAGAAAAAGGTCGTAAACAAGTTTTCCCTCTTGATTAATACTAGTATGATATGGAAAATGTGCTAATCGTAAGCAAAATTTGATTATCCCAATATATTTTAAAATCCTTTAGGTAAATTTCTCGTTTTCAAGCCCAAAAATTTTGTTTTAACTTTGTTTTAAAGGTAAAACTCACCATTCGTAAGATAAAAGCCACTGAAAACAGAGTAATCATCCCCAACCCATTCCATCCAACTTTGAAGGGCGGTCATAACTTCCACAAATTGATTCGTTGAATACATTCTTACAAAAGAAGTCACTTGGAGTTTGTCTGCTCGAAATGTTTTGGCTTTAATTGAAGTGATGATTCCCAAATAACCTGAAATTCAATTTTGGGAATTATTTTAACTTCCGGCAAAGAATATTTTTAAATTAGTCACCTGCTCCCATTCCACGAATGCCCCAAAATAAATCTGGATTTTGAGCTTCTGATGCGATCACAGCATTTCCTTCCGCATCAACCATTTCATACTCCAAAATGTTGTCGATTAGCAGCCCATATCGGGCCGTGTAAAATCCCACACCGCCCCCAACGGCATGGCCCCCCAGTCCAACAGATAGACAATTTCCTACAGGAAGGAAAACTTTTGAAGTTGACCATAATTTAGATAACATTGGCCCTAAAAGCAGCCCTGGTTGCATTGTGGCAATTGTCCCGTCCTGAAAACCAATGAGATAATGAAATTAGTTTCCGTTTAACATATAATTTTAAATGCATTGTATTTAAATTTTGAATGAGAACCCAAGCAAAAAGTAAGATAAGCAAAAAAAAATTGACATGTCCATGTGACGATGAGCATGTCCATTTTCAAACTTGAACTTCATTTTGTCTTAATTGGCGTTTTTGCAAAGTTTTACAGGTTTATCACTCTTTATTTAAAATTTATTGTGCTGCCTGACACATAGATGGGACGTGCGATTCATTCGTTAATAATATTTATCCTTACCTCGGAAACTTGTACATCATTCATGTCCCTAAAATCGATGATAATTGAAGAATTGTCCCCATAAGAAATTGCTTCATAAGAATGCCCCCCACTATTTGGGATCAGAGAAAGCTGGTTAGCTTTGCCACATTTGACCGCAATTTGAACATGGGATGTGGAATGAGGGACAAAATAAGCCAGGGGAAATGTTTGTTCCTTTCTCGTGTTCCATTGTCGATTTAGAAGGCTGTAATAACTGGCGTTGGAGCTAGATGTGAAAATATACGTCGAAATATCGTCATTATTAAAATAACTTTGGAGGCAAGCGGAAAACTTTTCTAATTTTGGGGTTAAATCCTCAGCTTTTGTTGGTATTGTTAATATCAAAATTAACCCTGAAAATATTAAGTCTGGCTTAAATTGTGTTACAAATTCTTAATTAATTTAATGGATTAATTACCAATGGAGAATGTGAAATTAATTTGGAAAAACTTTGCCATTTTTGGAATAAGTTAAATGATGTTTCCACTATGGATTGTTGGGTTTGAGGAATGAATTTTTAAAATGACAGGTAAAAAGGTTTTTTTCATTGTTAAAAATAGCATGGTTTCAGGTAAAGCTTAAAAAAAAGGTTGAATCTTTATTACAACTTGGATGTTCGACATTTTATATTTTTTTAAAGCATAGTAATTTCCATCATATTGGTCATATCCTTCCCGTCGTTTATTAAGTAAGGGTTCAAATTTCTCTCCAACCACCTCAACCCCTTTGTCTCTTTTTCATTTAAATTATGAAAATATTGCAAACAAAAAACTTTCATTCTCCGACATAAGGATTTTGGGAGTCCAAATCTAAACTCTGTGGCGGAAAAAGTAGAAAAGAACATAAAGAATTGAAGAAATCAAATTGAATATCTCTTAACTCTAGCTTAAATAGATGGGTAGTCATCGAGCCTGTTAAATAAACAAATGGACAAATCAGAAACATTTTATTTTTATTTATGGATTTAAATAAAAAATGGATGAAAAGATGAAATATATTTTATTTTTTTTACCCTAACAATTATTTATATTTTAAAATTCTAGTCAGTGGCAGAAACTTGAATAGAAATGGGATCTTTAAAATAATTTTCCGGGTCCCATTTGACTTTTGTGGCAATGATTTGAGCCAAATTGGAGCCATAGTATCTTTTCATCGCCTCAGTTTTTGGAATTGTAAGATCTGGATAGTTTTGATATGTTTCTTTCCCATCGAATGAATTCATTGCCGCAAACCATTCTCCAAACCATTCTTCAGCCTCTCCAATTCCACGGAGGTCATTGACCTCAGGGGTCTCAAGATGAATTGCCATGTCAACCAAGGAATCTCGATGGACGTAAGACATCTCGTTTTTGGGAAATGTTTCGACAATCCCACGCTCAGAGTTTACCATGACCCAAACACGATTGTTGGGGATTCGTTGAAGGAGGTGAGCTAGTCTAGAAATACATTTAGAAATTAATTTAATTAGTCATCTAGATAGATAAAATTTCAAATCTTGAGTTTATAAAATTACTCTAAAATATATCTATTCTGACATCCAAATATTGCATTCCATAAATTTCAAAATTGCGCGGTAAATATAAGTTTTTAGATGGTTATTAAATTTAAATTTTTTATAAATATACGACTTTAATATCATTGGCAATTTAAAGCCAAACAAGTTTTTTTTTAAAGTCTTGGTCAATGTTAAATTTAGTGTAATAAATATCTTTAATTATATTTAATCGTAAGTTTTGTTTCCTTACTTGCTTAATTCTTTTTGTGTTAATTTTCTCTTGACAAACTGCGACTTTATCCGAAAGTAGCGTGGAACTGCATTTTCTTTTCGAACACCTGAAATATTTATTAAAGTTTATGTAATTTAAATTGCCAGATTTAAAATTGTTTTAAATTAAAGTCTAACTTTAAAAGGTAAAATATTTAGCCTAAAAAAGTTTATCAAATTTATACATTAGAGTTTTCTAATTCGATTTACCTCCATAAAAGTAAATTAAGTCTACCTAATGAACCCAAAATTTGCAAAAAATTACATCAATTAACTCTAAGCTAACTAGTCTATGACGAAATTTCGATACCCGCTTTTTAATAACATTAAAATATGAACGAATATAGTATTTTCAGCTTCCCAAATATTAATTACCTCCCAAAAAATGCAATAACTGTTCCTCAGATGGCAGTGCAATTTTTTCTCCAATATTTGTATCATCCTCCAAACTCAAATTATTCAAATACTTCAGCGTCATGTCCTCCGCCCTTGAAGTCGGGCTTGTTGAAACAACAGGGGCGTAGGAAACGAGGAAAACATGCTCAAGATATGATGGGGTCAGCAATTTCTCATCCCGATAAGAAGGTGGGAACAATTGCCGGAATTTGCTGATAAAAGTGGCTTGGGTTATTTTATCTGGTTGGTCATCGTTGGCATCAGTAATATGGAGCATGGCAACTTGGAGGCCTCCCCCCAGACGGAAAAGAGGGAACTTGGATGTGTAATTATCTGTAAAATAAATACCATGGTTTACATAATCCAAAGTTTTTTAATCGTGATTGATCACGGACGAAAATGGATTTTTTAAATTTGGTTGTTAAGCGATCAGAGACATTGGGTTTTTTTTCTAAAGTGAGGAAAAATGAAGAGGGGCAAATTGCCATTCATTGCCAAAATATTTGTACATCTTAAGTTGTCCCATGTGAGATAACTGTTTTCATTTATTTTAAATTGAACACCTCACCTTAGAAACCTTTTTTTGCAAAATATAAACTTGTTGGTTTGTCAAACTCCAAATAAAACATGAGACTTACCATTAGTGATGAAATATGAGCTCAAAACGGAGCGTTCCCTTCCAACCCAATCCATCCAATTTTGAAAGGCGTTGACCACTTCGACGTATTGGGAAGTGTGATAATTTCTCACGTAATATGTGAGATTAATGTTATCTGCTTGGAAAGTTTTGGCTTTTATTGAGGTAACGATTCCCAAATAACCTAGAGTTTAAAAAGGGGATGAATATCGTTTAGGTTATGCGATTAGCATCTATTGGCATTTTATTTTCTATGGGAATATTTTATTAAAGCATATTAATAAAAATTTTAGTAACTATTTAAACAAATAGACACATTTTTATTTTTTTGGAAATTAAATGTTCTTTCACATCAATTCTTAAAAAGAGAGTAGCCTGTAAAAAATCCCTAAAAATATATATTGTGCTAAAAAAAGTTTGTTGTATCATTAAACATTGGATATTTTGTTAATATTTATAATGGATTTGTGGAATAGAAAACTAAAGAAAATCAAAAAATATGAATGAGTTTTATGCATGCAAGTTTAAATGAGTCAAAAATAATCACCTGCTCCCATTCCACGAATACCCCAAAAGAGGTCAGGATTTTGAGTCGCAGAAGCTCTAACCGCGTTTCCATCCGCATCCACCATTTCGTACTCCAAAATGTTATCGATTAGAAGTCCGTATCGAGGGGAATAGAAGCCCACACCGCCCCCAACGGCATGTCCCCCGAGGCCAACGGTCATGCAATTTCCGACTGGAATAGAAACTTTTGCTTGCTGCCACAATTGAGATATCATCGGACCAAGAAGGAGACCAGGCTGCATAGTTGCGGTTTTTCCATCCTAAAATTATTGTGAACTATATACTAATCCTTTATCATATATTCAATTTCCAGAGGAGTATATTCTTACTGTTCGGTAGTTTTAAACTGAACAGTAGGGCCAAATGACCCTTTATTTTTTGGTCTTGGAGGATTACTAAACATTAATTAGCCAATTCAGAAAATTCGTTAAAAATGCGTCAAAAATTTTGACTTGTGGGTAATTTACGCAAACATTTTTCAGAATTAAAAATTTTACTTATATCATATCAAAAAATAGACAAAAAGAACCAAAAAGCAATTCTCCACGCAATATTTCCATTATTTTTTGTTTAAATAAAGTTATTCAATTTTAATTGTCAATTTATACCTCAGAAACTTCCACGCTTTTCATCTCCCTGAAATCCACAATTACAGAGAAATCATCCCCAAATCCCAGAGCTTCGTAGGAATGTCCCCCAGAATTTGGGATTAATGGAAGTTCAGCCGCTCGACCACATTTAACGGCATATTGGACGTGGAATGTGGATTGGGGCACAAAATACGCCAAAGGCGTCGTCGGCACTTTTCTCGTATTCCACTGATGATTTAAAGTTTTGTAGTAGCTGGCGTTTGAGCTTGGCGTGAAAACGTATTGTGAAGTATCCAGCTCAAATTCATTTTGAAGACAATTTACAAATTTTTCAATTTTTGGGTCTTCGGCAGTGGTTCGTTTTATTATCGTCAAAAAGACCACAACTTGGGTAAAAAATATATTTTTTAGGTTCGATAATTATTTTTGCAAATATTTTTCTTACCAACTATCGCGATGAAATTGAAAAGACGATTTAAATTTTTCATTTTTAATTGTGATGTTGATAGCATGCAAATGTTACAAGGAATAATATTTGGAGGGTTAAGAGCTGTGGGAAATGTTGGCACTTTTAATCCTATTCGTGTTTAAAAATAACAAAAAAGGGTTAAGAAGCTAAAGAATTTATTAACCTAAAAAATTCCAATGGTTTTGTGAGTGAACCCTTAAAACCAATGTGTTATTTTTAAATAAAATCAGAAATTTTTTGCCAAGCACGCATTTAGTGCATGACAATTTATTAAAAAAATAATTGGTTGTAGGCAAGAAATGTAAATGAAACGGAAAAGCGAGATAAAATTATTGATGCGTACTTTTTTGTTCCATATGTATTTTGCATTAAATACTCAAGTTGTTTTTCCTATAAAGATAATTCATTTTCTATTGGTGACGTAAAAGTCCTAAATATCTACATTTTAAAATCCGTTTTTGTCTGTTAGTTTTTTTTTGCCAAACGCGGTTTGGTACTGGTATTGGTACTGGTTCTCTTGTTTTTTTACGAGTCATTTTGCCTACGTTTACACATTTTAATTTAAAAAAAAACTATTACAAGTAATAATTAGAGAAAACAAATTTAATATCCAAAATGACCTACAACTTTATTACAAGTTCGAATTTTTTCGCAGTTTGATTAATCCCTTTTTCGCGGGTATATTCCCCATTTATTCATCATTTACATTTTAAATTTCTAAAGGCTAAGCGGAATAGAAATGGGATCTTTAAAATAATTTCCCGGATCCCATTTGGCCTTCGTGGCAATGACTTGGTCCAAATTTGAGCCATAGTAACGTTTCATCGCCTCCGTTTTTGGAATTGTAAGATCTGGATAATTTTGGTATGTTTCTTTCCCATCGAATGATTGCATTGCTGAAAACCATTCTCCAAACCATTCTTCAGCCTCTCCAATTCCACGGAGGTCATTGACCTCAGAAGTCTCTATTTGAATAGACATGTCAACCAGAGAATCGCGATGGACGTAACACATCTCGTTTTTGAGAATTTTTTCTACAATTCCCCGCTCAGAATTTACCATGACCCAAATACGGTTGTTTGGGATTCTTGCAAGGAGGTAATCCAACCTTGAAATCGGAAATTAGTAATAATATTTGTAATTAATTTGAATTTGTGGTAAGGTAATGTTGTTCACTAATTTTTCTTAAAACATCTTATCTTAATTTGTGGCAGAAATTTCAATTTCTTATTTCTAAATTTTAACGATTTCTCTAAATATAGCTTAAAGTTTTTAAAATGCGTTAGATGTTAAAAAAATACTATTCATAATCTTTTTTTTCATAACATTTTTAAAAATTTCTATTGAGAATTTGAAATTCAAAGATTGGTTGCTGACTGCCAATTTAAGATGAGTTTATTAAAAATCTAAATCTTAAAAATCTAAAAAATCTTTAAATCTTTAAATTAAAAATCTTAAAAATTAATTTTTTTAATTGTTGCCGATTTGGAATTTTATAACTTGAATATAAATAGTTGATCTATTACCTGCCCAATTCTTTTTGTGTTAATTTTCTTTTGACAAATTGTGATTTTGCCCTGAAATATCGGGGAACAGCGTTCTCTTTTCGAACAGCTGAAATTTAGTCAAAACAATTAATCTTCAATTCTTCCATAAAGTTACAACCAAACCAAAATTCATTTTCGTTCTTTTCAAATAACAGACAGACGTATGGAATGATTTTGAATTCCCAATATTGCATGTAACAATTTTAATAAATATTAAATACCTAACATTAGCCCCAAAAGTTGTTGTTCAGTTGGCAGGGCAACTTCTTCTCCAGCCCTCGTCAGTCCAACGTTTGGATCATCCTCAAGCCTCAAGCTTTCCAAATATTTCACAGTCATTTCTTCCGCTCGTGAAGTTGGGGTGCTGATAACAGGGGCGTAGGAAACGAGGAAAACGTGCTCAAGGTATGAAGGAGTCAACACTTTTTCCAGGCGATAAGAAGGCGGGAAAATTTGCCGGGCCTTCCGGACAAATGTGGCTTGGTCTATTTTCTCTGTATATTCCACGTCGTTGGGGTCATGGATGTGGAGTATGGAAAGTTGGAGTCCGCCCCCCAGACGGAAAATGGGGTATGACGATGTGTAATTATCTGGAAAAATTGTTTACGATTAAAATGAATTTTCTAAAATAATTTATTAGGAATGTGTAATTATATTTTATAGAAACTTTTGTAGCAAGTTAAAAATTAAATTAGGGCGAGCCGAGGCAAACTTAAAATCAGTTTGGCCCTTTTTTGTCAGCAACAACGTGAAGCTAAAATGGTTAAATTTTGGCTTAAAAGTTTACCTAGTAATATTTAAAATTTCAATATATAAATTGTTTTTGTTGCCCCGTTAAGCTAGGTTTGTACTGAGAGCGTTTTTTGTACTCGCGCGTACATTTTACGCCACAGATCAATGCACGCGCCAATTTTACGCGTTGAGAAGCGGATGTGTGTTCGCACTAA
>JAQIXN010002507.1:0-11358 GCA_034698145.1 Proisotoma minuta
CCATAAAACTTTGTATGGTTAAACCAAAGCTGCAATTTCGTACAAAACGGACCGGGGGCAAAACGGACCGGGGACGAAACGGACCGGGGACAAAACGGACCGGGGGCAAAACGGACCGGGGACAAAACGGACCGGGGGCAAAACGGATCTAGGGCAAAACGGACCTGGGGCAAAACGGACCGGACCGGTCCAGACCGGACGGACCGGTTTAAGGAAATAAACAGCCGTCCAACCAAAATCGTTGGGTAAATATTGAAAGCAAAATCCGAAAAGTTCAGTCTCTGCAAAAATCTAAAATCAGTTCAAATTTTAAATGTCAAATTTTATTTCAAAAAGTATAAGAACAACTCCACTAAAAAAATTACAAAATTATGGATGCCCTAATAAAAATCAGATAGTATATTTAGGTTTAGACACATGAATTATTCTTGATTGTGGTAAAAAGTTGATCTTTAAATAATGGAAGAGTTCAAACTTTTCAAAAATTGAAGGCAATTTATTAAAACTTGTACTTTTAGTAAATGCTAAATATTACCAATACCTTTTCAAAAAATATTAAACTATTCAAAAAGATTTTAATATTTTATTGTGTCAAACGTTTGTTTACGTTAAAAACGAAGCCAATTCAAAAATTGCAGTGCTCGAAATTTTGAAAAATCTTAGGGTAAAATTAAATGGAAATTAAACGAATTTCAAAATTCGTTTTCAATATTGTCTTCTTTGAATAAGGCTCAAAAACTGCAATGCACGAATTAACGAAAATTTGTTGATCGCGGGCATTTCCCTTTCCGCGCTTTTCCTTTTATTTAAGAGCATTAAATTTTTGATAATAGTTAAACTTCAAAGAAAACTTTACAATCATCTATTATTTTTTAGACACAGTAACTTTGTAAAAAATTCTTACCGGCGTTCATCTTTCTCACTGAAATATTTCAACTTTAGTTTTCGAGAATCCCATGAATCTAATTTCAATACTTATTTTAAACGTTGAAAAATTAAATTTTGAAATTTTGAAAAGTTTACGGCTGTTTAAATTTTAAAATATTATGGTGGTGTTAATTGTAATAGAAGTTGAAATGAAGGTTCGCAAAAGATGGGATATGAAAAGGGATAAGGTTTTATGAATATATAGCGTGCCGTAAAAGTGTTTTTAAAACACGGTTTTAAATAGATTATGGGGTAAAAAATATTTTTTTTTGGGTTAAGTTATTCAACATAAAAAAAATTTAAAAATTAAATTAAATGTAAATTAAAATGAATTTAAGGATTCGTTTTAATACAGATTACAATACATTCAATACATTAAATACATTCTGTAATTATAATCTTTGAATAAAAGTTAAAACCTTCCAGTTCACGATTTAGTTAAAAGTAGTTGAGCGCGAAAATTTGTTCTTCTGCGCTTTAGCTTTCCCTGCGCGAATTTTTATTTTCTCCAACAAAGTGGATTTATTTTTATACGAATTTTAAATTATGATACAGAGAAGCTGAAACAGTGATCTAATTATTGTTTGACACAGAAATTAAAAAAAAAAAACTTTAACGGCATAACCGAAATATTTCTATTCCATCTCTCATATGAATGTCTTATTTTAAGTGTAAAAGAGAAATTGTTATAGATGCCACTGACCTCTAACTTAAATAGGCCAAAACTAGGTCTAAGTCGCCAGGTCAAAACTCTGGAAAATATTGGAAGGAACAGATGAACAGAGGAGCAACCCAAACTACCAATATAATTTAATTAAAAAACTTACACTAACGAATTAATTAATTAATTAATTCGTAATTTAATATAAATATAAGAAATACAATACAAAAATACAAGAAATCAGAAGTATCCGTTTGATATAATTGCGATGTAAATACAGACAGGCAGACAAAGCATGTGGTTGTTTAAGGGCATATGAAAAATGAGAGGGATCGATCTGTGTCAGCCTTTTAATGGTTTATCTGCTAAATTTTTGTTTATGGCGTTCAAGTTATTCAATTTTCAAGTTTTGCAAGACATACAGAAAAAAAGTCTTAGGCTTGTGAATTTCTTCCCATTAATTAAAATTAAAATGTAAAGGGGGCCTAGGGGTCAGGGGTAAAAATATACAACCCTTAAGCTTGGTAAAAATGGACAATATGTCTGTCGAAATTGGCAAAAATCAATTTTAAAACGTGAACATTTCAAAATCAGACAGATCTGATATGATAGATGATAGATATGATATATTTCAAGCAATATTTTCAAAAAATAGCTTGGTGAGTAAAGATCAGTTAAAATTTATTTTAGACTTTTAATTGCACTCATTCCTCAGCTAAGTTTTTCCGTTTTTCGGATTTATATTTAAAAGCATTAAATGGCCATATAAATTGTGCTGCAGTTTAGAACTTTAGCTCGTTAGTTTTACAACACTCGGTGGTTTTCATATCATCACAAGCCCATTTGCAATTTACAAATCCACAGGTTAGTTTTTAAGGGTCATCAATGTCTACAGCCCAAAGAATCATAAGTTATTGCCTATTTATTCGTCGAGTTGTCTCCCTAAACAAACCAATGCCAAATCAACAAGATTTAAGATTTAAGATCACACCGTGACCGATGACCGTGGAATTTTCTTGCAACTAAAAATACCAATTTCTTATAATTTTTCAAAGATTTTCAAATAGAAATTATTGCAGAAACTGGCTGTTTTAAATACGAGTTTAGTTGTTTATTGTTCATGTCCACCCATCCCACTCCTTTCTTAGTTTCTAGTTACGAGCTGAGCTAAGGCTTTATTTCATTTCATTATGAAAATGCAAAACAATTAAATGAAATGCGAAGGAAGGGAAAAGACAAAGTGAGTGAATTAGTGTGCTTTTGCTTTGCATAAAGAATGAATGACGTTAACAAAAGAAGAATCTGAAAGAATGAAATTCTTGGCTAATTATCATCTAATAGTGTTGAATTGTTGGGGGCTGTAATTAATTAAATTCAATTCCCTCATTTCATGTCATGCTGAGCTCTAGAGAAAATAATGCACATAATCCTCAATAATTATTTTGCACAATCCTCCAGCTTCCAGCTAATTTACACAAAGCAGCCGACAGTTATTTGAGTGCAAAGTATTTTTATAAAATTCCTAAAAACATTGTGAAAGTTTGGTATATAATGCCTTTATCAATTACTTGGTATAATCATCCCATTAAAGTATAAATTGGATTTGAAGCAGGCTTATTTGATTTGGCTGTTTGCAAGTTGGAACTGGGAATAATAAATGTGTTTTTAGCCATATAAATTGCATTTCAAACTTTGTTAATTCACAAGTCAAACTTTACATCAATTTGACCCGATGATTAGGAAAAGTTTGGAGTTTGTTTTAGGAGTCTAATGTAGCAAAGATTGAGTTAACTTTTTACTAAAAAATACACTTTACTTTTTTCTCTAACATGCAATGGCAACGGAGTGTTTTGTTGTTGATTTGATTTCGTATGTTTATTACCAGAGTGGGTTTCAGTTTCAGGAAAAAATTACTTCATGTTTTGATATGATACTCAATCCGTCTCAACTCTTTCCTTGATGATGATGGCTGCTGCTGCATTTTAGTTGGAAAAAAATGTTATGAGATATCTTCGACCTGTTTGACCTTTAAACTCCAATTCTTCAAAACTTCAATACTTCAGTTTGAGGATTTAAACAAGACGTAATGATGTGCTTGATCTCACGACGAGGATTTTCTCATTTTACAATATATTTATTCAAGAAAGCATTAATGAGACGGCGAGACGAGAGTTTGGTTTTGAAATATGAAATGGTTATTTTTATCTTGTTTTAATATTTAATCAAGACTAATTTTATGGGCCATTAAATTCACCACCATCACTGCTGTTATCTCTATCCAAGCCAATCCTTTAAAACAGATCAAATGTTAATTACTCTCCTCGAATAACCCTTTGGCGTTGGTCCATGAATAATCTGTGATGTGATGTGGACTTTGGAACATTAATCAAAGACGCTTTTGACAATGGGAGTTTTATGCAAGTTTATTGCTAAATGACTGTATATTCAAAGGGTAAATAAAAAGTATTAGCAGTGTGTAAACAAGGTAAAACAAACCACAAAGAAAATGCCGAAAAAACTGGTTCGCTCATCAATTTCATGGAATGGAGTAAATATTTCAAAGACGTAGCCAGTGGTTCTACCTAAAGCAATGCTTTTTGAAAATGAATGGTTTATAAACAAGGCAAGGTTTAATAAAATTATGCAGTTTGTTTTTATTGATAAATCATCAAATATTATTTCATATTCTAAACAATTCATTGAACGATTTTATTTTCATAACAAGTTGATAAATATTTAAGGCTGCGATGCATAATCATTAATGATATTATTTAAGTATAGGTATAACAATACCACTCGAAGTAAGGTGTAAATATTTAATGTTTAACAATGAAACAAGGAATAGTGAAAATTAGGGCTTCTGCTGCTGCTTCTAGGAATATCAATTTTATGCATTCTCAATAATAATAAAGTTAAAGAAGAATGCAGGTCCACTTTATATTGTATTATTATGGCAGGTGGTAATTGAAACTATTGACTAGTTTAAATGGGACTTTCTACTATAAAATAATAATATGGCTTTCATCACGAGATAATTAAGTGTGCGTTTGTTAATTCATGAATATGAATACATGCATTAAATAGCCCCTCTTTGTAAATTAAGTGAACTCTAAATATTCTGCGTTGTGAACATTTTACAGTAAATATCAGTCTTGGCATTTATACTAAACTATGCAAATTACACAAAATACATCTTTCCATTATTATGAGAACCGTTCAACTTGTTGAGAATCCCATTTTTGATTGGGGATGAGGGGGAAACTGCATTACTGCTTTCACCAGCGGATGTCATATCTGAGCCCGAAGACACCCCACTGCTCGTACTGTGTTGGGCAACATGACTGTGCTTGGAGTAAGAACAAGCCTTGGCGTCACCCCCATTGCCATTTGGGGAAAAGTTGACCTTGTTAGAGTTAAAGTTTGGGGACTGGACTGGAGAGTCGAGGGTGGAGTAGACATGGTCAACATCAAATTCATCGTTTCCGCAACTGGACACGGCACTGGAAGAGTTATTATATGTCTGCTGTGGATCTCGTTGGTAGCACAAATTACTCGAGTTTGAAAACTGATGGCTGTGTGGAGGAATTACAGAGATGTTTGTATGTGGATTTTGCTGAGATGAGAAATGGCTGTGATTATGATGACTATGATTACTTTGCTGAGGATGGAAAGAAGTCTCGTTGCTGTAACCAAAGCCATGAAAGTGCTGCGGGGCAAGTTGTGAAGGAATTGGATGAATTAGGCTGTTAATTGTATTATGTTGTTGGGGGTTAAGGGTCCCATTTACGACGGGAAGGAGGATTTGATGTTTGGGAATTGGGGGGAGGGAATTGTTTCTGTTCATTGTTGGAATTTTATATGGGATTATATTTCTGTGATAATGGTTTTGTTGCTGTTGGAGCAATTGTTGTTGAAGTTGGTGCAAGTTGGGATTCATTATTAGGCTGTATGGGAGTTGAGATGGGTCACAATGAGCTGGGATTTGCATCATTGGACCATGTTGCATGTTGTCCCCTCCACCCAACATTTGTGGGAGGGTTGAGGGACAAGGAGTGGGCAAAAGACGCTTGAATTGTTCCCAAAAATGTTTATTGTTCCAATGCACTGTGGAATTTTTAATCAGCGAGTTTCTTCCAAGCTCTGGGAAAATTGTGGATAAATTCTGATCAAAATCTGGGAGGATGATGAATATTAGCTTTTTCTGATGAAGTCCAATAGCTGATTGAATTGATGTTCGGAAATGGGAACTTGATGCCCATTCAGATTGAAGCCAATTTTTGCTAAGTACAATTACAACACGCTTGGAAGCGTCGCAAGCAGAGAGTATCATTTCCCTGTTCCACGGACTTTCAGGACTAAGACATAAGTCCCGGTAGTGAAGGCACAACCGAAATCGGTGTCCTGGTGTACAACTGGCAGTTGGGTCTTCCAACTCTGGTATGATTTTTTGCAATAGCATGTCTTCGTTTTTGGAATATATAAAGTATGCATCAAAAAGTTTCTCTTGGTCATCTGACAAGTTACTTGAGGGACAGGATATTTTACCCGGGTGATGAGCTCCGGAATATTTTCCTGGGCAGCAGCAGCAGAAAAGCTGTGAGCAAAGTCCAGCTTCACGATGAAGTAGGGCATTTGAGAACCAGCAATAAATTTCCTGTCTGAAGAATATAAGCAAAATGATCAGAATGAGGAAGGTTGTAAGACACAAGATCAATGCCCAAAGCGTGTTTGCAGAGTCCGTTTCCAGCCTTGAGTAGTTCAAATTATGATTCTCTGAGGGGGGCAGTGGGGGTTGGGGGCCAGCAACTTTTTCAGCAGATCCTCCCATTTGAGAAATGTGATTATTAATCTCAATCTCGTTATTCCCAGGCTGGCCGTAATTGAAAGTTATGTCTGAATTAGTGCACATTGAGCTTATGGTGGGACGAACGGACTCAAGTTGTTTTGATTCGATTGCAGCATGATGACCATCATCAGCTTCAAGCTGTAAATCTGTGGGCATTTGACATTTTGCCAAAGCAAAATCTACTACAACCGCAGTTTTAGCTGCCACCCAGGTACGGAAAGAGTTGAGGAACTCACAATCACAAGACCACGGATTATGGGATAACATGACACTATTTAGATAACTGTTTCTTCCCAGCTCCCACACTTTAAAGTCAACGAGTAGATTCCCTTGAAGAGTGAGGACTTGTAAAAACTTGAGATTTGAAAATGTATCGGGAGATATAAATCTCAGCAAGTTGTTATCTAATCGTAGTTCGCGAAGGTTGTTCAAATCTGCAAATTCGTAGCCCTGTAATTCCGTCAATGAGTTTTCCTGTAGGTTTAGAACTTCTAGGGATTTCAGCCCGTTAAATGTCTTGTTTTTTATAACTTCCACGTGGCTATTGTTGAGGCACAGTGTTCGGAGATTCTTTTTCCCGATGAAGATGTGACTTTGGATTTCATACAGTCTGTTCCCATCCAAATACAAAGTGGTCACATCCATTGGAATTTGTGGTGGAATGGCTTCAAATTGAAGGCTGGAACATTGGACAACATTAGAAGACCATGCAGCATCCGAAAAACAACTGCAGTTCTGGGGACATTCCATTTTGCAGTCGCAAGCCTGAAACTCGCAACACTCGCAAAGCGCAAAACAATGATTTTTATAAGGGCAGAGAAAGTCACTGGATTTTGTTTCAAGTAGAGGGATTAGTTCATAAGTGCTGCTATTTGTGCTACTTGAAATTGTTGAAGTGGTTTGGGGGAAAACTGTTTTGCAGACAATTTCTGCCAGATCCACTATTCTCGGATGTTGTCTCAAAAGAGAAAGTTGATTTACTCTTGTTAACCATTCCTGCAAAATTATATAACATCAGTTGGCTATTCACAAATATGCAATGAACTATATGTATGCAGATGCAAAGTATATATTTTTAAAAAACATGCTTACCATAGTACAATCGCAATTGAATGCATTTTTCCCAAGATAAAATTCAGGCAGCGTTTTCCCTGCTGGGGTCTGAGGAATTTTGATAGATGCCAATGGAAGGTTTTCAATATTGTTTCCAATCATTTGGACTTGTCTCAATCTCCCCGCTTTGCTAAAAGTATTTGGGGCCACGGCCTTAAGTCCGTTGTAGTTGACCAAAAACGTTTCCACTGAGTTTGGAATGTCATTTTCTTCCAGACTTGATATTTGGTTATAAGAAACATCAAGCACTCGCAAATTCATGGGCAGTGTATTTGAATATTCTACGCTTGAATTGCTTGATAGGGAGTTGATTGAATTGTAACTTGCGGAAAACCATTCCACAGATTTTGGGAGGAGATTGTAATTAAAATTTCGAATCTTGTTGTCAGAAACATTGAGCCATAACAAGTTTGAAAGTTGTGGGGCTAAAGTTGGTGGGATTGCATCAATCAGGTTGGAGTCCAGCCGCAAAACTCTGAGCTCTGGACAAGAAGTGAAAACATTGTCGGATGACATTTGACTTATGCGATTGTTACTCAGGTTTAAAATCCTAAGCTTTTTCATAGCATTGCAAAATCCATGGGGCAATTCAGTGATCCGATTATCCGTGAGACGTAAGCCGTAAAGTTGACTCATTCCTGCAAAAGACTGGTTTGAGATACGGGGGATTTTGCACTCTCCTAAATCCAGAGTTTTTAGCAGACCGAGTGAAACTGATTGAAGGGCGGTCGGGAGTTCGGTGTCAAATGAATTTCCAGCGAGTCCCAAATCTTGAAGACTTGAACAATTTTTGAAAGAATCATCTTCCATTTTCCGTATCTTGTTATGATCCAAATATAACTGACGCAAGACAAATAAATTGGACAGCATTTTCCCATCAATATAAGAAATTTTGTTGTATGAAAGATCCAGCAAATGCAAATTGCTCAAAGTCGCAAAACTTTCTGAATTTATGGTTTCTATCCTGTTATTTTGCAAGTTCAATGATTGGAGGCTTATCAAGTCTTTGAACATTATGGCATCAATATAACCAAGTTGGTTGTTGTTAAGCTTTAAAATTACAAGCCTGATTAGTCCTTGGAAAATGTCTTCCTTTATCCATTGACTTGTGAGTGTGTTTCTACTCAAATCAAGTAGCAAAAGTTGATCCATTTTGGAAAATACTTGAGACGTGAGTGCAGAAATTGAGTTGTTTTGCAAATACAACTCACGGATGTTGATGTTTGATTTGAAGATGAATGGAGGAATTGCAACCAATTTATTTGATGACAAATTAAGTAGTTTGAGTTGAGACAAGCCTTCAAAAGCCGTGTCGTCCAATTCACCTATCAAATTATGTTCAAGTCTCAACTCCGTCAGTCTCTGCATTCGGGAGAAAGCGTCCCTTCCAACACGTCGCAATGAATTATGAGACAAATCCACATTTTGAACCCTCAAAGCACAAGCATTGTCCGAGGTTGTGGTCGAAATAAACAAATCTTCTGTATCCGCCAATTTGTTGTAGCTCATGTTTAATTTTAACAAACTGCGCAGAGGACAAAGGAAATTTTTGCTTTCGTAAATGTTATTTTCAGAAAGGGACAAATATTCCAATTGCCCCAGTCCTTCAAAGGCCCTAGCCTCTATTTCAAGGCCTGCCGAACTTGTCGTCTTCCATTCCGTATTCTGGGTGCGGATAACGAGACTCTTCAACTTTGTGAAACTGCTCCAAATTCTCGGCAGTTTACGAAATTTACACGATTCGATTTGTATGTCTTTCAAATTTACGAGTTGAAACAAAGTTTGATTTGAAGAGATTGAGCTATCGAAGAGAAACTTGTCACTACACTTTATTTTCACGGACAGTGTTTGCTCGATTTGTTCCCGACTGAAGGTATAATTCCATGATTCTACGCTCAGCGTTCTTAAATTGCAATTTAGAGAGAAGGCTTGTTGGTGTGGATTAAAAAGAGGCGGAGGGATTGGGGTCGAAGCGCTACTCTTGGGTTCGATTGTTGACCAAATGCATCCATGTCTTGAAGAAGATAAATCATTTCGATAAGCCCCCACTGCCACAAGGACTGATAACATCAGTCCCCAACTCGTAGTACAACGATCCATTTTGTCCAAGGGATTACTACTAAGTTTGGTTTATATTATTGCTCCTCGTTGATCATATTGATTGGTTTGGAACTTGGAGTGAGATATGTGATAAATCTCCTCAACTATTGTTAACTCTTTTCTTGGCTTTCTTCATTCAGATTTCCTTATTAGTTGGAAATGAAATCCCCTCGCATTAATAATCATCCTTATTGATGATCATAAATCTTGTATCAATCTGCAATAATAGAATATATATTTCATTTTCTCCCTGCATGGGGCTATTTGCTTTGACGTTCAGCCCAAATACTTACCTTAACTCATTTTCCAGCAAACCACGAAGGGAAAAGGATCTTGTTCACTAATGGCACTGATCTCAATTGAATTTAGTCAAGTTACAATGGAGTAACAAGTAGTAGCGTTTGGGTATCCTATTTCTTTAGGCAGGGTCACTTCACTTTAGATTTCCAAGTAAATATTTTTAACTTGTATGGGCTCTCCTGTAGAGTCCCAACAATTGTTGGAGGACACTCACTGAGACACAAGTGCTGAATCTGTCCAGTCCAATTTCTTACAAAATTCTTTCAAAAAACTTTTAACTAAGGAGACTTTTGTTCAAAAGTCAAAACTTTCCAGCCTCAACTCAACTTGCTTATTGTGTTTACTATAATTGTCCAAAAAATGACAATCCACTTGTTTGCAGATAGCGAAATCAAGTTCCCACGGTCAAATTTTTGCCACAAATTGATATTATTTATGTAGATATCTTTTAAAATATGTGTATTTGTTTTGTATGGTATTTGTTTAGTACAATTTACATTTTATGTATGCAACACAAAGTTGTATGCAAGTTGTAAGGAGAGAAGGCAAGAAGAGTAGAACTCTCTCTTGCAACTATCAACTGAGAACTGGACTTGAATTCATGGGAAGAGGAAAAGAGAGGGTCTTGTTGAAACTTTAGAGGATACCTTCGCACGTTTAGTAATCTAGCCAAAGAATCTTTTTGTGAAGACATACCACTAACTTCATTCCTTCCATGTGGTGGTTTTGTGTAGGGAAAGGGCAACTTTAACCAAGAGGTAGTTTTTCCTCCCAGTGTTAAATAATGCTGAGAATAACTTGAGGGCAAGTCGCTCAGATCCTGGATTCCTTTCTTATGAATGTTCATCATTGACTTCTTTGCTTTGCTTCCTACTCATGGATGATATACAAACATTTAAGCTGCTTAAGTATCAACCACATAATGTGATAAAAATTGGGCAAAGATACAATAAAGTATAATTTTTAAAGAATCTCATCTTTAGACTTGTATTTATATTGAAGGGATCAGAATAGATTATCTGCCTACTAATAATATATATGTGCATGTAAGGTAGTTGAAATCAAATGGGATTGGTATCTAACTTGTTGGTGTTAGCTCGGTGGGTACCCTTCGTAACCATAAAATGGTCAAAATATAGTAGCTGTACGTGGTTTTGGCTTTGTCTATTGTTTGACACCTAATTTCCTACCCTTCCTCAACAATTCCTTATCTCACTCCATAATGAATCCATGTATCTATCTATCTCTGCATACTCACACCCCAGGTAGAACCAAATTCGTATTTCGTCTGGGTTTCTTCCGGGAAGGCCATGAAATGGCTGGGAAATATTTTTGTTTAATAATCAGTTTGGGAAACGGATGTAATATGCAACAGTTTCCCAAAGTGGGAAACTGAGGCAGTTCCCAGCCA
>JAQIXN010002508.1:0-11351 GCA_034698145.1 Proisotoma minuta
CTTTTCGACACTGGGGAGTCATACTATGCAAAAACATCCATAGAAAAAAGCCCCCTTACTATTGTTTCCCTAAATATACCAAAATGCCGCTCTGTGCAAGGCTCCTTAGATTTATCATAGTGGGGAAAATAAGCCATTGTCCCTCTTCCAAATTAGTTCTTTTATTTGATCTTGCCAAAGACAGTCTAAGTTGTATCAATTTAGAACTAAATTTTTGAAGAATTTTTTGCACATCTGATACATTAATTTGGTGTACTTTTAAGCTCAGCCTTGTTAAATTGGCTAGACTCTTATAGTTTGTATCAAAAAACTGAGTCAACCTTTCCGTTGGAAAAGCTTTAATTTGTTTGATTCTAAAAAGACGATTCAATTTTTTGATTTCCTCCAACCAAAGCTCCATGACCACATTAGAACTGATGGATTCTAGATTTGGGGCTACTTTTGTAACTGCTTGAAATAATTCTGCTGCTATTTTTGGATTAAAATAATTCGTGTCTCCATACAAATTGATTGCTCGCAAATGAAGAAATCTCAAGGGATGCTTGAAACAGCAAAGGATTTTAGGAATTGAAATGGGAATTTTTAGATTCAAAGTCTCCAAATTTTGCATATTAAAAAATAGTTGGCGAAAATATAAGTGGTCACGACCATAGCTGCAAAAAAAACATGTGTAATTTTTTTAATGTTAAAATTTCCAAATTTAAATACTTCTCGCCATTATCATAAAGTTGGGATCCAATTTCTATCATCAATATTCTCACTTTGTCACCCATCTCTTTTGTGATTTCAGTCAGTTCATTTAATTTCCTTAATTCGAGACCGTAAATGGGAGGGGTCATGAGGTCAAGGGAAAATCTCTCTCTAGGTGGTAAACGTCTGAACATTGTGCCCCATGTTCTTCTAATGTATTTTAAATAGTAGTCAACTATTTTTTCAACATTCAGCTCTTTTATCCTCTTTTGCAAAAATATAGCGGTTGAAATGTTGTTCCAAGTGTGGTTTACTAAGCTAATTCTTCTTATCAAGTCTTGATTGCCAATATGTGAGAAAATTTTCTCCAAAATCTAAATTTAAAGTTGGATTACAAATTATGGAGTTAACAATTTATTATGATTAAAATATACAAATCGCTCACCACTGGATTTGATAAAGCAAAATTGACAGGATCCATTCTGATCAATATTCCCAGTTCAAAATTGATATTTTTAATGATATTTTTAAAATATTAAGCTGCTCACATGTTCTAGCAACTTACAAGGTCAACAAAACTTTACTACTGGAGATCTTTACACCTTCAAAAAAGTTGTTCTATCTGTATTTTTTGCCTAGAGGCATTAGAATGAGCAGACAAATAAAAAACAAACACAACAAAGACATTACATACACTGAAAGAGTTCATGGACTTGTATGCATTCATGGCATAAACTCGGTTTGTACAGAGTGGCTTTAAAAGTATGCAAAGAAGAAATAAAATCTTAGCTTTATTGATGGACTGATTTTGGGTTTGTTAAATTTCTAGAAAATTAGAGGTAAGCCCAAACACTTTAGACTATCTGTATATATTCTGTATGAAAATTTGAATTTGATTTTTTAAGTTTAAAAATAGCAGAAATGGTTAGTTTAGATGTATAAATAATGTTTGTATCCATCTGATTAAATTTATTCTCATCAATCGTTACGGAGCTAAACCTTTTTCTTGTTCTATATAATTTCAATTAAAGATTATATTTTGTTTTATAAGCGATGATTTTCAGCAAAGAACTCGGTAAATATTTAATTCCTAGCCAGCAACCAATAGTCTCTAAAAAGCTCTTGATACAAAATAAATAAAATATTTTATGTTCATTCCCAAATAAATATACTTAAGCTAATCGTAAGTAAAATAAACTGGTTTGCTTTAAATTATATTAAAATATATTTTTATTCTTTAACTATTTGGCAACAGTAAGTCGGTCTTACTATCAAGGCCTAACTTTAGTTTAAGCTGTTTTTTTTACCAATAAATAACTAATCTAATTTATTTTTTTCCTTTAAAGCTTTTTTAAAATATTTATAGGGGCTATCTTGGATGAATATTTTAAAATAGTAAAATCAAACGGTAGTATGAGAACATTGTTTCTTAGCTATGATTTCTCAACTTCGTTTGATAACTTGCTAGAAAACAAATGCTACTTTTTAGAAACAGATATTTTAAAATAAATTTCAAAATATGTGGGGCCTCAACAAGGGATTAAGCAACAAACCGTCAGTTTCTGGAACTGAACTAAATTTGGAGCTCATTAACATTTTCTTCAACAAATTGGGTCGCTACACAGAAAACGCAGTTAAATACGATCATTCCAAAAAACTGTTTTATAAAACTGATCCAATTGTGCAAAAGAGGCAATATGTCCCAATTTTTATGCGAGCATTCCTCTCATTTTGCGAGATTATTTATCTTACCCTCTCCTTCTTTTCGCAAGAATACCGCCAAAGGACCCCAAGTTACACAAAATGGGCTGTAATTGGTTTGCTCGTTGCTGGAATCCTCCATTTAATTATATTTTTTTCTTACCTTTATCGAATAGATGACTGTCTTCATATTCCAAACGGCTGTCATTTTCTGAAAGGATTGTTTAAAGGTACTTTAAGCTTATCCTATTCAAGGATTTTTAAAAATTTTTGGTAAATGTTTTCTAACAATTTGATACTTTTACATTTTTTAGGAATCTGGAAAACAGGGAAAAGTCAGCCTCTCTTTCTTTTCGGGATCCAGTCATCCAATCTCTGATAATATGCAACGTTTCAATCATCATTAATATTTTCCACAGCGTTGGCAACGCGTTTGCAGGAACTGATGGATTTGGCGCCTTGCTCTCCTCTTCCTACCCCCATCTTCTAAATCCTACATTACCGCTTAGGGTAGTAGCCATGGTGATAAATTCATATGATTCATGGTCAATTATGCAGGGATATTTATTCCTTGCAATGGACAACACTACAACGTTCATGGAACTACTTAAGACGCTAAGGGCACACGTTGATCAAAATACAAGGGAAGGGGTCCCTTATGGAAGGCTTGCTAAACATGTTTTACTCCACAAATCCCTGCACGTTCATAGCATTTTTGTTAACAACTTTTCATTTTTACTCGTCCCTGCGTTACTTACCATTGGGGCATTGATGAGTATTATTTGTAATTATTGTACGCTAAAGCTTCACGCCAGTCTTTCCTTTGAGGAGTATGTTGCATTTCCGGCCATGGCTTGTTTTGCTCTCATGATCATTGTTGCCCTTCTCCCTTCGGCTACTGCGGTGTATGAAACGAGCGAGCAATTTATTATTGAGTTTAGGCGCATTTGCAAAACTAGGTATGAGAGGATGGTTGGAAAATCGCTAAGAACGGTGAGAATTACGGCGGGATCAATGTACTTTTTGGAGAAGGGGACAAAAGCCAAAATATTTTCGAATATTGTGGATACTTCAGTTGATGCAATTTTGTTGTTTTAGAATGAATTAAGCTTATGTTAGCTCTGGGATAGGGATTTCTTTTGCTGTGCTTGTAAACTTAAATTATTTTGCAAATTAACGATCAAAAACAGATTTGGAAAAATCAGTGACATTTTATAAACCGTTTCCCCCTCTTTTAAATGTCAAATTATGGGCTCGTATAAGGGATGATAAGGGCTATTTCGCCTATCTATTTTAGTATTTGTAAATAACTCTTCTTCTGTGTAATTAAATTGACCGTTTGTGCCAACTTCAAATTCGAAATTGGTCCCCATTGAGGGGGTTTAAAAGAGAAAATTATTGAAATTTAGCTAAAATCTTGTTAAGGAAAGTTGTATTTGAAGACGAACTACTTACAACGTTTTATTGTCGTTGCGGTTTCCATGAAAAACTATTAAAATACATGACATGAACATGACCCATTTTAAAAAAATGATTAAAAACGCGTTAGCACAAAAACAATGTGTATTTATTAAAATTTTAAAAATTTTAACCGAAACCCATTCCAAAAACAAGGAAACTTCCAAACAATCCCACCCCCAACAAAATAAAAATTCCCTGGACATCATATTTTGAAAAGCGGGCAGGTTGCCCTCCATCTTGTCCCCAGTGGATCAATTTTTCCTATTCCTCCTTCTTGCCTCAGCCCAGTCAATTTGTGTCCATTTTGCAATTGTCCCCGTGTCAAAAGCCCATCTTGTCATTGTTTTAACCAAATCTCCAAAAACTTCTGCTTTTCGCATCCCAAAGCCCCCAATGATTTGGAATGCGTTATCCTCCGACATCCTAAAAGGATGGGAATGTCCACTGAAAGTTGTCTTGAAGTAATATTTTGCCATGTAGTCGATGTTGTGACAGGCGTAATTTTGTGATAGTGTTTTCAAATAACAGCTCGTGTCATCAGGATCCACTCCCATTCCATGGTAAATTTTGAGCATTATGGGATTAGTTGATCTAAATTTAAAAAAAAAATGTTATTGTAGGATTTTATATAATCTGAATTTAAAATTTAATTTGCAATTTAAGAATTTTAGAGGAAAAATTGTCAATAATTTATTCCATTATCTTTAAATTTTTCATTAATTTCAAAATTAACAAGTGTTTTGTTTTAAATTTTAATTATTTATTCCATTTACAACTTACCTTTTAAAGCATTCATCCACAAGTCCAGATTTTATAGCTTTGGAAGTTCCCCAACTGTAGCCATAATAACTTTTGACCATTTCGGCATAAGTTTCTGGGATTTCCTCAACTTCGGGCGATGCCATGAAAGATACCAATTTACTATTGTAAGCAGTGCCCAAAATAATTGCATACAGCAACCAAATAAGAAACACAATTTCCCCAGCCGCCGCAATAATTTTTGTTCGTTTTGCTGTATTTAACTTGACCGGTTGACCCAAAAACGATGCAAATAGTCCCAAAACAATTAGAAACAATTAGTTTGACTTAAACATAGCTGCTATCGTCCCCCCAACCGCCAAAAAACAGCACAGAATCGCAAGCCAAAGTGGCCATTGAAAAACAAAAAATATGGAATACCAATTGTGCCCACTTTTCGGTTTTCGTGTCACAAAAGTAACCTTGTTATAAACCATTTCTGAGAAATCCGCAACTTGGCTCCGTTTTTCTTCGTGCCCAGTAAATAGCGAGAGGTCAGCTCGGTCATAGACACTATCACCGACACAGCCGGCCCAAGTGCCGTTGGGCATTAAAGTGCCGGTTCCGCCTTCGGGCACAGTGCCGTAGCCACAAGGTTTTAGATCGTAAGTGAAATTCAGTTTGAGCCTTAGTTGATGGAATAGAGGTAGGAAGAATCCGCGATCGTGTTTGAATTTTCCCGGGCCGAGTTTGATCATTACGTAGGTTGATGGATAATGAGTTGGAGCCGTAACTTTTAACAACTGGCAATAAAAATTGAGATTTTGAGAAATGATCCAATTTTGGGTTTGAGCTCTGAAAAGTTCGGAATGAAGATGGGAAAATGCTAAAGCTGTTTTGTTGGGATAAACTATAATTTTATAGCGAAGTCTTTGTATTAGTAATTTGTCTAAAGCAAATTGAGATTGGATTAGGAAAATATATAGATCTTTGTCAGGCCGAGTTTTGTGGAACAGAATTTTGGAGTGGAAAGATAAAGCTTTAAAGTTTTCAGGTACCTATATAATTAGAAATATTAAAATATGGTGTGAATGGGCATTTTAAATGGGATCTTAAGGTTTTATTGATGTAAACACACTTTTCTCTTCAAATTACAAATTTTTAGCTGAAATTTCGGTTTTGTAATTCAAGAATTTTTTGTGTTGAACTATAAATTCTATCCATAAAATATGAAAATATAAATATGAAATATTAAAATATTTTAATTCTCTATTAAACAAAATGCATGTACATCAATTTTCTCTTAAAATCCCTTTTCATATTCACATGTCTACATTTTCAACATATCTTTAAATAATTACCTGAGTAATTATAACACTGCAAACTGGGCTATAACGATGAACCATATTTTGGAATTTTGATGAAATGTGAGAGAAACTAAAACTAATTAAAACAACTTTGGCGAAGGACAAGTTTTCTGTTTCTAATAGATCAGTCTTATTTTTGGTTGAGTAGAACAAAATGGTACAAACTTTAAACTTTTGTGGAATGAGATCTAAAATTGTCTCAAATGTTGAGGTTATGGAAAAAGGGAGAGACAAAATTAAAATAAAATATATCAAGCGACAATTCA
This sequence comes from Proisotoma minuta, assembly GCA_034698145.1. NCBI lineage: Eukaryota > Metazoa > Arthropoda > Collembola > Entomobryomorpha > Isotomidae > Proisotoma > Proisotoma minuta. Next base: position 6,224 of record JAQIXN010002508.1, read on the forward strand.
TTATTCTTTTACAGATGGAAAAAGGCACAAAACTGGAGTAAAATTTGCTAAAATCGTTCACAATGAAAGCTCTCTTGTGTGTAATTAACATAAATATTTTATAGATCAATGGCGTTGGTTCTTAATGGGTAAAATTAAAATGTCAATTAAGCTTTCTTTGTAACCATCAATCAAGAACTCTGGAAATTATCCGCTTTCGAATGAAAAGACAGGGAATCAAAATGATTGATGACATTGATTAAACCGTTTAATATTGTCAAATTCAAATTATAGTGTATTTCCCGATTACGTGTCTAAAATGGTAATGCATTTGTTCAAATAAAATTCTTGTTTTTTTTTTGCTAAAAACTCCAAAAATATCTAGTAAAATAGTTTTTATTAAGTTGTGTCTGTTATAAAACATTTTTTTTGAATTTTTTTTAGATTTATTGAAATTATAACACTGCTCATTTAGCTCATTTCTTTCCTCACAAATATCTCAATTACACTCACTTTCTTCCTCCTCCCTTTTCTAAATAAGCCTAAAATTTTATAGCCTCTAAGCCAAAACCTCTCAATTTTACTCCATATCTTAAAAACCCAAAATTTTAAAAATTCCCAAAAAACGACCAACTTTCTCCAACAACTACTTCCGTCAAAACTTTCACCCAAAAACAGAAATAATGCAGCTCCAAATCCTGCCGCAAGCATAGGAAAAATTCTGCTTATCCTACTCGACATTTGGCTTGCAATCTGATCAACTTTCATCCTCCCTCTTTCTCTAAGTCCCCCAGAACTTTTATGTGTTGTTTTTCTATTCCGTCGAAAATAACCTTTGACCTCCTTCCTACTTTGACTCCTCTGCCACAAATTCCCCAACGTTTGTGTAATACCTCCGGCAGCCAGACCTTTGAACGTCCTCATCGCGTCATCCCCAAATGGTGAATTAACCACGACCCAAACCTTTTCTTCCCTCAAGATTTCTTTGGAAAGCTCAAATCCCTGTCGACCACGGGACATTAGCAGATACAGCCTTGCGATTGAGAGCTCGATCTCATTTCCGATGAAAATCCCATCGGGTGAAGATTCGAGGTATTTTTGTAAGGTTGGAATAAGGGCATCGGGATCCCAAGGCTCGTGCTTGGTTGCGTTTAAAAGTGCGACGTATTTGGGATTTCGGGCTAAAAGGTTGCGATATTCGTCGGAATCCAGGACGGATTGGGTATGGCCCGAAAGGGCAACGGTTGAGAAACCGGAGTGGGAAAGTTGTGTAAAAGTTCGGGGGAAATAAGAAGCTGGGGGTTTTGTAAGGGAGGAGATAATGAGGCCTTTAATATCTTCGGAGAGGAGGAGGCAAAAGATGAGCCAGGGGATGAAGATTAGCCGGAATTTGATGCCTATGGTAGAGGCAATTTCCCCATAAAGATTTAGAGGTTGTGAAACTAAAGGACGAAGGAGGGCGGAGGTAAATTGCTCCCATTTCCTTCTTTGGGACTCCATGGTGCAGTAAAAGATTAGGAAGTGGGCTAGTCCCAAGATACAAAGCACGACGATGAATGCAATCATGATTGAGAAGAAGTTGGAGAAATTTCTTTCAACGGATTTTCGAAGTCCAATAAATTGGGCTGTGAAAGCTTCACCTGAAAAAGTTGAATTTTGAATAAAAAAAATAATTGGATTTCTTTTTTGAAATTTTTTGAGAAAAAATTGGAGGAAATTGAGGGTCAATAATTTTAAATGAGATATGCTATTAAGTCAGATCTGGGATGGCATCTTTCATTTTCAGCTTTGATGATGTATAAAACGTTAGCACACACACTTTTTAAGGGTTAAGCAAAATCGGAGGTCGTGACCTCAATATCCCAACTTTTTTAAAAAAAAATCTGTACTCTTACCTGAACAATATCGATGTATGAGGAGTGGCCAATGAAAACTCCAACCCAATAAAGAGTGGTGACCCCGAGAGAAGAGGAAGTGATAGTCCCTCATATTAGAACAACGCCCGTATTTTGGGGAGCCGTTTCGACCGAAGCCCCATCGACATGAAAACACGGTGGCATTTGTCTTTCGGGAAAAGTGGTAGATGGCTTGAGCGGAAGCAGTGTTGTACTTAAAAAGAGGGCTTCGGCTATCCGTGAATCCCAATGTGGGATAATCATCCGAAGTAAAAGAATCCAGGGATTGGGATTGATAAGCGTCTCCTACCATTATTTGAAGTCTGCAATTTTTGATTAAGCAAATGATTATTAGATTTGTAAATGATCTGGGAATTTATGTGCCGTTTAACAATCAATTTTAAAACCCAGGGGAATTTATTGTGTTAAAGTTTAATTAAAAACGAACCCATTTAAATTTGTACGCCCATCTTTCCCAATTCCCCCCAAATTATATTTCTCCCAAGAATTTCCTCCATTTTGTTGGCAAAACCAGCAAAATTTATAAGCCCCACCGAATCCAATGTCAACGAGCGTGGCAGGGAATTGATGGAAATTAAAATCCACTTCATTTCTTCCTTCCCTTTCAATTCCTTGTTTTAGGGCGACTCCAATGAAATAATCCTCGTAGTGATTAAGCAGGCCAAAAGGGGTCACAATTTTTGAACCCCGTATCACATTGTTCAAAAATTCTTTATCGTCATAAAGAACCAGATTGCTGACCTTTTTCCCAGCAAAACTGAATCTTCTGGGCTCATTTCTTTTTATGAGTTTTAGAGGATCCCATAAAATTCCACGAATGCCAAAAACCTCGACAACTGGTGAACTTGTATTAGCAATTTTCAACGGAGAGTTTAAATGTTTGCAAAGTCTCGAGAGAAAGCCTGCCGCAGAATTTGTTTCAAAGAAAATTGTTAGCCGCTGCAAACAATTTGGATTGGACTTAAAAAAATTTGCAAGATTTTCAAAATTTTCAAAAGAAAAGCCCCCAAAAGAAATTTGAACTTGGGTACTGAGTATTAAAAATATAGCAAAGTTTGTGCTTGGAACCATAATTTCGTTAAACTGTGGCTTTGTTAGAAAAAAGTTCAAGTTGGCGATTAGCTTAATGGCGTTGGCGTCATAGTTTACAAATATAGCTTGCTATGAACCGGAATATATATAATTTATTGCAGGTATCAATTGGAAAATAAAAGTTTGTTTTGGTCAATGGAATTAAAGGAATGGAACTTATCGATTCCTTTTGTATTTGAGGTTCAAAGAAGGCAATAATTTGAGAAATAAAATATTATTAAATCTAAAGCAATTTTAAAACGGAAACTTTACTAAACTAGCAAAACATTATTAGGTTAAAATATTTTAATAAATTGCTACACTTTTAATTTTTGCAAGTTTCTGAATCCTTTATAGATTTTTGAATCCATTTCGTTATTTCTGTAATTCGAGTGTAAACGCCTGGTCGATTTGGTCTACAAAAATTAAATTGTATTTAGAATGTGTGTATTTTAAAAAGTTTTTTGTATTTCTTACCTTGCACAGCCAATTCCCCAGCTCACAATTCTATAAAAAACAGCCAAAACATTTTTTAGAAAATTAGGAAGGAAAGGGGAGAGAATTCAGGAAAATTTGACTATTAAAGCTCCTAAAATTCAATATTCATATTAAGCTAGTCACCCAATCTGCAAATGTTTCCTTAGTTTGGCATCGCTCTCATAAAAAAGTGGCCCCCCGCTGTAACAAAAACGGTTAAATTCCCCACAAAAAAATACGAAACAAATTTTTCAAGTTACCTATCCCCCTGACAGGCGTCCGTGCCTGGAGCCGCAGCGCACAACATGCGCTCAGTTATCCGAGCGTACTTTCCCCTGCACTCCTCATTCCCCATAACGGTCACTCCGCCCTTCCGCAGCACCGCCGAAAGTTCCCCGTCCTCCATCGTGTAGCCCCAGCCCGTGACCGTGCCTCCCACCCCGGCAAATTGCTCGCTCCTGTTGTACGGAAGGCAGATGGGAGCAGTAAGCGCCAAATCCACATCTTCGCCTAACTTAACCAGCGCGGCGTCATAGTCCAGGCTGGATGTGTATTTAGGGTGTGGGATTATTGCTGAGACAGTGTGGCGGTCGGGGACTGTGCCCTCCACATTTACCACTTGCCGGTCGGAGTTTAACAGTACTTCTAAATTGTAGGGCGTCCGCCCCAAGATGCAATGGGCGGCTGTGAGAATGTAACGATCTGGAAAATGTAAGAAAGTTTTTTTATCAGATGGATATAAAATGTTAATAGCTTGAATTAGTTTGAATTCAAACTTGATTTGGATTAAATTTGTCAATATGTGAAAACATTACTGCTAATGAGTGACCCCCCACAAAAGGGGACACTGTCCCCCGCCCTAACAAGACCCGCTTGCCACGGAACCTCGCCCATCTTTGTTTCTGTCCCGTTGACCACTTTAGTCCCCAAATTATTTATGCCGCAAGCACAGTCCAGTTTCCCTTCCGGTATCGCGGGGTCTTCGTCTTCTGCTGTGACTTCAGACTCCAGCGGGGTCAATCGGCAGGTGAAACCAACTCCGGGGAAAAAGGCGGAAGTGGAAAAACGGATGTTTGCCTTATTCCTTAAAACTAGATTTGACGGCCCACGTTTTCCGCAGTAGCTGAAAATTTGTAAATGTCTTATAAATTGATTTTTTAAAGGTGGACTTACTGATTTTGAACTGCATTTCCATCTCCTACAAGAAGATGATCCAAACATAGAAATTCCGTTAGTTCAAAGTGATTGCAGGAAAGGAGGGCGGAACGGCCTGGAAACTTGAGAAAAAATGAAAATTATTTTGGTTAGTTAATATTTCTTAAAATGTGCAAAATACTGTTAATTTATTATTTTCAGTGTCAAAGTAAATAAGTTGTGACACTTTTAGAAAACTTTTGAGAGCTTCATTGGATACAACTTTTCATGCAGATTTTAACCTGCCATTTTACCACAAGATGTTATCAACAATTTGATAAAAACTTAAACAAAAACTATCTCATCTAAAAATCTATTTAAAACCTGGCCACTGCCAATCTCCATATAATTTTTCCACTCCCAAACGGTTTGATAGATTTTGCTTATTTCCAAAATCAATTCCTAAAAATGACGTGTGCAAACTTTATATACAATTTTAAGACCCTTTGGACTTCTCGCCTGTTTTGACGGATGAACAAGACAAGCCTTAT
>JAQIXN010002509.1:0-11341 GCA_034698145.1 Proisotoma minuta
CCCAACCAGCCCAACCCCCACGCACGACCCCCACTAATGTAATATAACGGCATCAGTCTGCCTACAGCCCCAACCCCCGCGCCTTCTCCCCTCTCATTCTTGCCCCTGTGGCTGAGGTCTGTGGGGGTGAGGGCGGGGGTCATGGGCTCCTGGTGGGGCTGTCCCCCTTTGGGCTCATCTGGGGGGTCATTGGGTTGTGGTCGGGGGGAAGCCGCTGAGTCTCAGCCAATGAGGCCGCTTCTTATGCATTTAAAACTAATGAGGACGCATCAAAAGAGAGCTGTGAGGCAAGGAAAAGAATCTCGGCTATTACCCAGCACTCGCTGCATGCAAAGTGCAAAGCACCCTCAATTGTTCCCCACTCATTAAATTGGTCTCCCTTGCCCCCCACTCCCATTCAAATATGACATTATGAAATGTTGGGGTTGACTTTTGTATATGGAAATTGATTATTTTGTATGGAGGGGGTGTGGTTTTTATATGCTCTGTGGTCTCCAGTGGTTGAGGTGTGAAACCGGCCTCAATGTCATTGTTTTTTGTAGTTGGGGTAAATAGAGACGAGAGTGAGAATTCTCAAGTTGCCCATAATAATGATCAGATGTGGAGAAATCGGAAAACGCAGTTGAATATTATTTTCTTCTTCAAGTTAAATTTCTCCAATTAACTCTTCTACTCACCTGAAATAATTAGTCTCCGGGACACACGACTCACCCCCCCCCCAATTAATAAGAGTGAAATATTTGGGGGACAATGGGAGAAAGTTGTGACGCCGTGGAAAGAGAGTTGGACAAAGTTTTGGTCAAATTTGGAGGAGTTTCTGAACATTTTGAAAGGACAATTGACAAACAAATAGAATTTATCACAGCTCTCCGTGAACAATTTGAAGAAGGTATTTAAAAAAAAACTGGATTATCTAAAGTATATGGCTTTTTATAATAGTTTCTTTGTTCTTTGTTATTGCTTTCAGTGTCCGAGGAATATGAACTGACACAGAATCAAGTGACGATATTAACAGACGCCGTGACTCAGGTCCGGGAAACTGTCGGCAGGGTTGCAACAGATCATCGGGATTTGCACAGCAGCGTCTCCAAAGTTGGAAAGGCAATCGATAGGGTATAGGAATTATAGCAAATATGACAGAATTGTCGACAAGTATTTGATAAGCTAATTTAAAATGATTTTTCCGTTTCTTTAGAACTTCAATCCAGATTTTGGTGCTATTACTCGTGATGGACTGTTTTCTGGGGAGCGAGCTAAAATTCTGACCCAAGTCGTCTGCCAACATTTGTTTCGCAATGGACTATTGGACATTGGGGATGGATTGTGCAAGGTTTGTAAATTTATCTTCCGAAGAGTAATTAGTATAGTGATTGTTACTTTTCAATTCAAGGAAGGACAATTGGAGCTGGATGGACAGTACAAAGAACCATTTATTGAGTTACATCGCATACTTGAAGCTTTAAAACTACAAGAGCTGACTCCTGCGTTAATGTGGTCTGCGGAAAACAGGGAAGCATTGATTGCACAGGGTTCCAGTTTAGAATTCAAACTTCATCGTCTCGCATTTCTCAATTTAGTCAAGAAAGGTCCTCAACATCAAAATGAAGCTATCAATTATGCTAGAACCAATTTTAGTCAATTTGTTAAACGACATGAGAAAGGTATGTATTGTATTCACAACAACAAAAAAAAACTAAATTATAATAATAATCGATAATATGTTGTTTTTTCTAACTGCAGAAGTACAGACGTTAATGGGTTGTCTGCTCTATGTCCCCGGAGGAATGGATGCGTCCCCTTATGCCCATCTTTTTGACTCTGCTTTATGGGATGACATTCAGGATACCTTCACTCGTGATGGATGTGCTAGATTGGGATTGTCCGTTGATTCTCCCCTCGCTGTTTGGTAATGATTTGGTTGTATACGTTTTGATTTTGATAATAAATTAATTTATTATATTTGTTGCATCGCAGTTTCGCTGCTGGATGTACAGCACTTCCTGCCCTTTTGAACATATGCCAAGTGATGCAGGCACGACAAGTGAGCAGCATTTGGAATGGAAAAGATGAACTGCCTGTATGTGTTTTAATAAACACTATATGAATTATCTACTTGCTAGTCCTCTATTACAAAGCTTTTGTTTACAGATTGAAATTGATTTGGGCAAGGAATTCCACTATCATTCCGTTTTTGCTTGTCCTATTTTAAGACAGCAAGCCTCAGAATCTAATCCTCCAATGAGACTAACTTGTGGACATGTCATTTCACGGGATGCGCTTCATAAATTATCATCAGGAAATAAGTATGGAAATTTTTGATTTTTTTTCACTTAATTGGACCCAATTATTTGATGACTATATTTTGAATTTTAGGTTGAAATGTCCTTATTGCCCTGGAGAACAGAATCCTAATGAAGCTCGCCTCATAACATTTTAAATAATGTATAATTATACTATCAGCTTTTACAGATGCGTTATGATGTTTGCCACCCTCTTTATGGCACTTTTTACTGCTTACATTATAATTATTTGACTGGTATTTGGCTAAGGTTAATATTTCTTACAATTGTGTGATTAATTATGTAAGAGTTTAAATAAATATACTTTTGATAAACGTCAATCCTGTTTTAACCATTATCATTGTAAAAAAGTGCTCGTCATAAATTGTCATAATTAGGGCAAATATATACTTTTAATATTTTAAATCAAAATGGTCAAAAAAAATTATTAACAAAGTTCATGAAAAATTAACTTCATGGATTGTTAACTTATTAGCACAATCACAATTCCAGCTTCGTACTCTTTTCTTGGTCTATTAATTATACTTTGTCCGTACGTGGTATCGAAAAATAGCCTAAATATCTGTAAATATATTTATTTTATACGTAGATAGCAACATTGTATATCTGAACACAGCACATAGTACCACAAAAAATTAAAACTATATATATTATATAACACGTTATTTCATAATAAATTGTAACTACTGGAAATTACACTAGTTTCGTTCATTATACTTCTTATTACTACTTTTAATAATCACGCTCACGACTTTGGCCCTCGATCGTTTCCTGCTCCTGGAGGAAACCACCCTGGAAATGTATGAGATGGAATTCCTTGGGCCTGGAGGAAAAAGTCCTTATAAAACTGTTCAACTGCACCAGGAATTGTTAAATAGCTTGGGGGAGGAGGAGGCATGAATAGCTGCATGTTTGCATTCGCCAAAAAATGTAAATATGCTGGATCTACTTTCCCAAAATAAGGATGCATGTATGGAGACTGTTGTTGTTGTTGTTGTTGCTGTTGTTGTGCAGCAGCCGCAGACATTGCTGACGAGGATGACGATGGTGCCTTGTCATTGTCCTTATTATTATGACTACTACGATCTTTATTCCCAGAGGAAGAAGACGAAGAACTAGATTTAGATGAACCTTGACCAGGTTGATGATGATGATGATGATTCGTTCTTTCGAAAGCACCTTTTGAATGTTTCTTTGCAGTCACTTGTTCTTTGATTCCTGTGGGAAATGGACGAGAGCTACCAGCACCACCACTACTACTTCCACTACCACCTGATGGCTTCCACGGCTGAATGTCAATTTCCTGTGTTGATTTAGAGTTTGACAATGCTGCGTTGGCCGAGTGACGAGGATTTGCAAAATTTTGTTGCATCACCCCATCCAATGCGCTGGGGTAGATTGGAAGGTTTTTTGATGGAAATAGTGTAACTTCTGATGTAAGTCTCACTCCCATTTGATGCATAGCGTTTGGAATTGAAAGATCGTTCATAGCATGGCCTTTGGACGACGAAGACGCACTAGATTTCTGTCTACTTAAATCCAATAAATACTCTGCTGGATTCCCACTGTTTCTTATTACTGATCTACTAGATGAAGAAGAAGAGGATGGGAGACGACTATTACTACTGCTACTCTCGGAAATTTTTGATGATGATTGACGAGATTTCTTTGGACTGAAATCCAGAATGTCCATATTCATATTTCTTGTGCTGTATTCTGCAGCTCTTTGCAAAGCTTGTCGCTTCGCATCGTAAGGATCACAGCAGATTTTGGCTAGTGGTGTATACGGACAAGGAGATGTTCCAACAGCAACCTGATAAATAAATACATTAGACTGTGACAAATCTTTTTCTTTCAAAGAGTTTCAAAAAAACAAACAAAATCTTACCAATGGTTTCCAATCAGCGTTAGCTCGATACATTTTTGCCACTTGAGATGATACAGTGTGGGCTTTGGTGAGTAGTCCCCCACTGTTAGTGACGTCTTCTTGAAGTTTCTTGGCCCTCGGATCACCTGGAGGGCCTACGGCAAGAGATCTGGACTCGAATGGTCCAGTTTTGTGAAAGGAAATTGGACTTAGAGTTACTGGATATTCAGTCTTTTTCTTTTTCCTTGGTATTTGGTGATTGTCTCCATCATCATCACCTATAAAAGATGGTCTTATTGGGAGAATTTGCAAGGCATTGGATCGTTCTAATTTCTGGGCTAGTTCCGTTAGTGCTGGACCCAAAAGATGAGATTTTCCACCATCCCAGTCATTATTACCTTCGCCCATTTTTGCGATCACTGCACGCTCAACGCCAGCAAGTCCATTCGTTCGACTTCTTTTTCCCCCACCCAATTTTTGCTGTTCAACTTTCATAATCTGAATGTTGTTACTCCCACTCTCGTAAGAAACGTGATTATTATTACTATTTCCTCTACGTCTACTTGATTCTGACTTAAATTGGGACTCTTGTTTTACATCTATTTCTAATTTTGGTTTAACACCATTAATCGGCTTATGTTCATTCTCCTGCAAATATATAACAATAACAAAATGAAACAATGAATTGGTAATTGTTATTATAAGTACTTGATATAATTTTAATACCTTATATGATCCCATGCTTCCACCAGAAGATGAGACAGATTCATTAGAAAGAGATCCATGCGAAGGATTCCGCTTCCGAACTTTCCTTCCTTTTCGACCTTTAAACCTTGGTGCTATATAGAGCATAAGAATAGAATAATACCTTATTAATACGAATCTTAATACGATACAATAAGAGTAATGACAAAAGTTACAAGAGTAATCCGTACCTAAATGATTGCAAAACAACTCGTTTTCCTCCAAATCCGGATGATCAAAAGACTCTTTTGCGTATAAAACCCGGCAATTTGGGCCAACGTTGAGTACTCCGAGTGCGAGAACCATTGGGTTTGTGAGCCATTTACTGATTTCTGGAGAACCCTCAAGTCGTTTGAGAATAGCTCGCAGTCTCGTATAACGCTGATAGCTCAATACCACAATGTTGCTTGAGCCTGAAACCAATCCGATTTTCCTTGTTAGTGTATGATAATGATAGGGAAATAAATGCATATAAGGGTCTAATTAGTTCGTTACCTGATAAAGCTGTGCTACCATTCCTCTTGCCAGTCCCAAGTTGCTCCCGTACAAAACTTTTTGACAAGACGGTGCTCAAGGGTGTGGAGGACGCTGCAGCTGGGGTCTTGTAGCCCCAGTCCCACTCCTTCTCGTCAACAAGGATGGACAAGAGGTCCGCAGCACGGATTATCACTTTCTCCTGGAGAGTTATTACTTCGTCCTGGAATATATGCATCAATTGTCATTACATTGCACGTCAATTATATGTCAAGCTCTTGCGTGCCAGTGTGGAAACAACTAAATATTAACGCGTTTTCCCCAAAATAAATAAGCACCTCATACATATATATGCTTATGTTGTATAGGAAATGAGTGGAAAGGAAATTAGTTGTTGAATCTGAATTCTGAATCGGGGTTTGAGTCTTTGAGGAGAAGATAGAACATTTTAGAGGATTACATGGAATATGAAGATTACGATTACAACCGAACGAAGCAAGTTCTTTGTCAGTTAACCAACATCACCTGTCGTAACACGAGAAATGGAACAGAGTTTAAATACTTTGTGATGCACATCATATACATGCACGTTGGTTGGGACTAACTAAGCCTTGAAACAAGTAATTGATCTCTGTGTATTTGTATTAAAGGTCAAATTATCCATCTACATATCCAAAGCATTAACTCATGATTGTTGATGGATCACCAAAGAAATGAAATAGTCACAGACCAAAGTGAACAACAACCTTCTTATGCTTTTTCATTCATTTCAGAGTTTCCCAAAAAATTCCTTAGAATCTGAATTGATAGAGTTTGGTAAAATATGTAAAATTGGATGAATATGATAAGTTGTCAAGTCAAATGTCAACATGGGCTGAGGCTGGCCACCTTTTTTCCATTTGCTGATGGGAAAGGGAAAGCAGAAGAGTGCGAGGGACAATAATAAAATGCCAATTGGGGGAAGGAAAACGCTGGAGCGAGCAACCAATGGAAGAAGATAGGAAAGCAGGAAACTCCAACTACCCAAACTTTGTGAGAGCAAAAAAGACAATTTATTTATTCAGAGGAATCTTATTCAGCAAAATGGGAATAAGCTCAGCCATCTACGCACTTGATTATAAATGGACCAAAAACAATCATCCTTAATGCACAACTCTTTATGAATTAATTTCATTTGCTCTCCTTTTCTACTGCAATTATCATAGTAATAGTAATAATAAAAATAATATGCAATAGCTGAATGTGTTGAAAATAAAATGTTGGGATGATGCGGGAGGAAATTGACGGAAATTGAGTGACAAAGTGGATGCAAAACCTGGAACTAGAAAAGGATAGATAGCCAACAACCCTAAAAAAGTAAAGCCACCATCAAAGTTAAAAATGAGAATCGATCCACATTCATATTATACGGCATGCCCAAGTAACACAAGCCTTCTTTAAATTGACAATCATCAACTAAAAAACGTAAATATCAATCGGGTACACAGAGTTGCAAAGTTAATAATGATTTCCCTGGACAGAAGACTGAATCTTTGATTATTTTTTCAATCATGAATATTTGAGGGAGTAGAATGTATGTAGAATGCAATTCGGAGAAGATATTATGCCATAGCTCCTTCCTACGAACTTATTTTTATAGGCTATTATACGGGAGCAGAAAGGAGCCACAAAAAATACTCCACACCAGAAACCACGCATTTGTTTGTTATTTGTAATTCATAATGAGTCCCTTACCTCTCCGTGCTGTTTTAATCTCCCGTCCGGAGTGTTTTCAGGGAGAAAATACAACTTTAAGCTGCAAAAGGATTCGGATTTGTCCGACCAAAGAAGTTGAATATCCGCTATATTAAGCATAGCAGAGTCTGGCCAAATTTTGACGGGCATAAACTGTGACAAAGAGTAGATTTTATCTCCTGCTTTTATAGATCTGTAGAATGTGTACGGCCCATGTTTCCCAAGACATCCAATCATCTGAAAAGAGAGAAAAAAGAAGAAAATTAATAATCAAATTCCATTAGTTTCCGTTAATAAGGTTTCTTTTTTAAAAGCATCCATTAATAGTTTCATCAACTCTTTTTATTATGGAGACAACAGTAATCAATTAATTTGGAAGTTTGAGATAATAGTGGTATTAATTTGAAGGCTGGTGTAATTATAGGGCATACATTTTATGCGGATGGATACAGTTTTATTGGGCCATGCCATGGAAGCGTTGACTAATCTCAAGTAACACAAAGCAGTGAAACTGGATTTTATACAACTCCACCTGCTCCGCTGCCTTTTTGCTCAAACGAATCACTTTACAACAACTACGAGTGCATAACAATGTGTGTCTATGGTATTATTGATTTATTCTCTCCCACAAATAAAAAATCAGCACAGAAATCAACCACTAATTCAATTTCCCCATTTAATAGTTTGCATGAAAAGTCAAAATGTATGCAAATGTCATCTCGGCAAACAAACAGAAGGAGCAGAGTAAATTTTAATTGGTTTTGCAGAGAAGCTAGCAAATTGAAATGGAATCTTTTGACATGATGCATAGAATTTAGGGAGCAGAGATTTAATAATAAAAAAAAGGTTTGACAGGGTAATAATAGGCCACCGGGCTTTGGAATATATAGTATAATGGGTTGAGAGAATAAAACGGTAAAACATAATTTTCCCTTTTCTCTGGACAAGTTTGTCATCGTTGTGAAATTCATTTGCGTAAATTGAAAAGTTGGCCACACGTTGCAGTTGACTGACTCCCTTGTGAAGAGACGCCAAAGTCCCCACAGGAGCCAAGACGGCTTTTCCGTTTATTGATTACCAATAAAACTAAACCCATTTGTAGCAACTGCACTAAAATCTTCCCTTCCTTCCAACTTTAGAAAGTTTTACAATGTCAGATAAATGATTCCCCTTTAATCAGTTTTTCCATTTAACTCATTTAAAGATCATTTCCCTTGACTCAAAAATTGTACATTTGATTACATTTTTTTTTTATTAAACATGGATTAATTGAATTTAATATAAAACAATAAAAAAATAAAAGGTGAGGGACTGGAAAAAAGGAACTTATTATAATCATACAATAATGCATGATGTTTATTAATGCATCAAATAATTTGCCCTCCTACCCAAGTTATTACGCCCATAAGGAATGATGATGTTGCGCAAAATGAAATCAAGAGTAGTACATCTCCTACTTATATACTTCTGTTTACCATACAGGCAAAAAATTAAACTAGTTTTTGAAGCAAAGGAGCTAAAATGGAGGTTGAGCCCAGTCTGGCAAATAATGTAATTACCAAGGCAACGTGGACATGTCCATTAAGACAACACGACAAAGACCATGCAGTATAATAATAATACAATACAGCAACTATAACTTTCAGCTTGTGTTCTTTCAATAAATATTCATTTTTATAATCGAATATTGAGTGCTTTGATAATAATATTGTAGTAATATGGTTTTGCGAAAAGATCTCAAGTACAATGATATTATGGCTCATTCATGAATGGAGCATAAAAAATGTTTATATGGAGGGTTGTTGAGGGAGTAAAACAATTGAAGGGAGAAGAAAGAAGGATTCCATGGAAATATTAATTCCTCATCCAGCCCCAGTCTTTTACAAAGGAGAGAGAGTCCTTATAAATAAATGGACACGGAGAGAGAAATCTGAGAATGCGTCTCCTTTGCAACTGATGCTGACGATTTGTACTCAAAATCCCCTCCTTGGTTGGAAACCCTTAGAAAATCAGTTTGATTATATTGTGAGGCTTCGTGTATAATGCTACAAGACAAGGACAGCTAAAGACAGCTAATGTCTCTCACACTCTATTCTTCCATGATTCCACGGATAGGAAAAATTAAATTCATTAGCTTGTGGGACTAGTAAAATTTAATGCCTTCATTAATTAATATTATTGTAACGGAAACAAGTGGTGATAGCTTTGTTTGGCTGTAATTTTGTTACACTATTAGTTGATGCTGGGGTTGGGAATAAATGCGAGGAGTGGTTTTATTTGTCGAATACAGACTGCGTTGTTAGCAGAGATACGCAATTAATCTCTGCCTTATTCACTCCAACGATGAGATCAAACGATGTATAGAAATAACGCACAGCTTAAATTATTACTAAACTACGCCAACTTATTGAGCTGGTGTGGGATTTTGTATAAAAGTGCAATTTAATTTTGCAGGGCATAATAGATTGTAATCCAACAATCATCATCCTCTTGATGCCTGGTAGCCCAAATACAAACAAAAGCCCTCGGGCCACTATCCTCGTCAAGGATTTTTAGTCAACCAACAAAAACTCGCATAAATACAATAAAAAATGAATGATTCTGTGCTAGTAAGGACAAATTATTAAATAAATATTGCACATATTTTCTCTTCCACAACTTCCATTCTCTGAACAAACAATTAACAGCAGCCCTTTATTTTTCCTCCACTTTATACGTGATGAAATGCCCTTTGCTCCACTTGAGTCCATTATTTGGGGATTAAGTCACTCCGCTTTGCATTTTATGGTGTGAGGAAGGACAAAAATCAGAAATATCTAGGACCAAAATAGTATGCATCCATATATTTTATTCTTATTATTGAGATGCTGGAGGAAGAAGAAAAGAAAGAGGATTGGCATAAAGAAGTAAAGGGAAAATATCAACCCACTACTACTTACTCATATAAATTCCAAATGGAACAAAACTTGTTTCTATATATTCGTCAGGGAAATGTGTGTATGTGGTCCCTCCAACTAACTGACACTTGGTCTTCCCATTCATGTCCCTTATTTGACACAAGAAGAAACCCAAATATCAACTCTAAATTCATCCCTTGCCAAAGTTTTATGGTCGAGCTAAATTTTACAATCTAAATTAGTCATGTAACATTCTGCCACCATTAATATTACTCTAAAAAATTTTACACAAAAAGTGGGAACATGAGCAAAATGAGAATTAGAAATAATCAATACTTTGTGTTGTATGTCGTGCATTTCCCCAACCTCTGCTTCTATTTCATTGTAAACAGAATGCCTACGGAATACAAAGAACTCCTCAACTTGTATATCCTCTCTTGTATTTCATAATATGCTGTTTTAATTAAATCAGATCAGGATGTCTTAGGAAACGTAATCAATGACTACACATAGTAAATCCATTTAAGAAGATATTATTAGACGCGTCATTGGGTGACATTATGAGTGAGGGAACAACAATGATGGACTTGATGAGTAAAAAAGCTGATGGTATGGGAAAAAATGAAATAGGTGACCGAAAACCGGTGTAATCTCAAATGGTGCATGCCCAGGACTGTAGCTAGAGATTTTCCTTATTAACCCTCCCTCACCCCTCCCCAGCCCATTCGTACGTTTCGTATATTATTAACAAGACGCCTTGTCAAACTAAAGCTCCATCATCCAAGTGCCACTAAACCCTTTACCTCCATACACTTTTATTCAACACTTTGCATAATATATTTATCCAACCAGCAGATGGATATATTATGCAAAATATTTTTTAACCCACAACCACTACTAATTGATCAAGCTCCCAAAAAAATCAACTTCTCCTTTTTCTACACATTACCAATCATCCATGGGATTTATTTTGTGGGAGCAATAATAATGCGAAATATAGTAAAAAATAAAATGGAATGAAATGAAGTAGAGTAGCGTCTTATTTTTTGATTATTAGGCTTGCGCAAAAATTTGCCACAAAAATGGAATGAATAAAGCGGAGCATTTGTGCATAAGGTCTGAGAAGTATCTCTGAGTCATTTAGAAGCAATTCAAAAGCAACTTCCTACCTTCCAACACAAACTTGTAATAAAATAAATGAAATAAACATCTGCAGCAAGCCAAGCAGAGGAACTATACAAGCCCCACGTATCACTATAATACTAATTGAATAGACGAAAAACCCGTCTGCCCGTCAGTTACCACTAAAAACTCCCTTCCTATAG
>JAQIXN010002510.1:0-11337 GCA_034698145.1 Proisotoma minuta
TCAGATTTTTACATAAACGATTTGACCATTTTTAAGGCAAAAAACCAAGTGTCTAAAGAGGAAGGATGGGTGCTCTAACTGCAGTTGCTCTTTCTCTGTACCATTTCTACTTTCATTAGATTTGAGGCGGACCATGAATTGCTTCCAACTAACCATCCATAGATTAACGAGCTTAACACAAAACCATCTCGCTCGTGATAATTCAAATTCCCTGCACTTCCTTCCATCAACCTTCCGGCTGTCTAAAAGGAAAGCGATGCTAATGGAAAAGGCGTCCAGAATAACAATACAACAAGTTTTATTATAACTTTTCTCCTACATTCATTTCACTTTTATTAATAAATAAAAGCCATGTCCATTTATATTTCATAAAAGTGTACTGAAGTTGTATAATAATTAAAAGTGTTGCAAAGAAAAGTTTTTGTCTAAATGTTTTTCGTGTATTGACATTTTATCTAATTTTGATAAAAGTTTATGTGCTGCCATTTATCAAACACCTTACTACATAGCTATTTGCATATCTCTATGAAATGGCTTTCTCTTTAGCACAAGTGGAAGTGTAACTTTTATATGTATGTATGTTGCTCACTTTGTACACCACTTTTGTGTTTAGATTTGACATGCGAAAAATGGAAATATAATGGGAAACAACAAGTGATAAATTATGACTAGGATAAAAACTTTTCTTGTCTGTTTTTTGCCAGAGCTAAAATGATGTTGAATAAAATATAAAACAAAGTGCGACATTTCAAAAAAGAAGGAATACAACTCAGGAATGATGCCATTAAAATGAGGACAGCAATTTACTCAAGTTTGGAATCTAATTTTGATTTTAAAAATTCACTTGTTCCTGAAGTGAACTGTGTCGCTTAAGTACACAAGTCAGATTTTAAGTAAAACTAGAGAAATTTGATTTGGATTCCATTTAGAGTTGAGAAATAGAATGGAAATCTGATTATCAATTTATTATGTGAAGCGAGAGAGAAAGTTACGACTTGGAATTGTCTCATTTTCCCCGTCAAGCAACGCAAGCAAGTTTGTAATCCATATTACTTACTTCAGTCAGTAGACGGGAACTCCTCTTTTCCCTTTCCTCCTATTTAATGTTTACTTAATAAGCAATTTTGAAATTGAACTATCCTCTACTTATAAATGTATAATGGTGAACTAAAAAGACTCTTTTACTTTTACAAATTAATTTTTCATTTTACCTCCTGATTACAAAATTCATTTATCTCTTATTAACGCACTTTGTATTACTAAATTATACCGTTAAAACCAACAAGGAATCGATTTCATAGAAGTCTAATTGCTATTTATTATCGTCCTTTCCGATAAAATAAGTTGAGAAATGTATCATTAAGTTTATAATAGCCTAATGTGACTATATAAATAGTATGTAATTAGCGGACGGTATAAATGTTGACTATAATATTATCAGAGCATGCTATAAAAAAGTGCAATAAAGAAGGTAATAATGCCACACAGGGAAAGCAGATGGGACTTTCATCAAAAACCTGCATGACTGTCTTTCAACTTGATTGATTATAAGTTTATGTTATTCCGATTATAAAGAAGCAATTTCCTAATCTCTATACTTCCTGTCACTTTAATTCATGCCATGCTCCGTTGGACACTGGGCACACCACTATTGTAAAACACACTTCAAAAATTTCATTCAATACGCCATGCAATTTTTGTATGTATTTGATTACATGTCATGCTGTTTCCGTATGAGGGAAATAAATCTACTGCAAAACTCAACTTGCTTTCTCCTCGCACTCACATTATACTTATGTAACTCTGTAATGATCCTCCAGGATCTTGGAAAAATTTACAATAGACGAGATATTAAAAATCTTTGAAATTGATCAGTGTTTACAAAACAGGAATTTTCTAAAAGGATAAAAGTATGCGTAACAAATGGTACACAATTGATTTTAATGTGTAATAGGTAGCTATATAGAATCAGACTTGAGGTGGGTTTTGAGAAATGTCTCAAATTTCTCAGCAAATGTGAAACTGCTAGAAATTGATTTTATACAAAAATTATTATCTTTGGTAGTTTATTTTCAGCAACCCACATAAAAAGAATATTGTGATACTGATACTAACGTCAAAATATTTGACGAAAAATTGTAAATGCCAAGCAAGTTCATTACCTAAAGTGAAAGTCTCAAGTTTTCCTGCCGCTACTTATTCACCTGCAGTAATCCCCTCCTTTTGGTTTTAACATGGAGTGTTACTAATTGCAGGGAAATTCTGTTGAACTTATCACTTTATTTTTTCTCATTAGCCGAAGTGAAAGTATATACCGAGTGGTAGAGTTGTATCAGTAACTGTTGCTTCGGACTTCGGCCGAGAAGATGCAAGTCTCTTAAGCTAACCCGGACTACTGCCGTTCTACTCCTAGCTTCCTTTTCCTCGCCTCTCCCAACTTTTACTCGATCGAACTCCACCACCAACTAACTAGCAAACTGGGGCAGTCGTGTTGGGAGAAAGCACGTGTGCTCCTCTTCTTCATCCAAACTGAAAGTCATTCACTGGACCAATGCGATTTTAGAGCAATTTATTTCATCAAAGAACGCAGCCAACATCAGCCCATTCACAACTCTTTCAATATTAATAACACCATTCATTCATTAATTGATGCTCAAATATAAATCACTAGAATTACATTTCACTTCTCACTTTCCCCTTTTTCTCTTTTATATCATGTCTCAACAACAAAAAGCAATGGAAAAGTGTCAAAATAGTTTTACATTCATGTTACATCATCAAGTCACGTAGCTCAAGCGTAGCGAGTGAAAATTTGTGTTTGTGGACATAGCACACGAAAAGCCGCTCAGCTATTTCGATTTTATATTTTTTTAAACAAAATGTATTGTAGAAAGAAAGTTAATCGATTTTATATTGCCTCAAATAAAAACAAACCATTGACAATTTTGAAAATAAGATAGCAAATGGTCAGAAATCACTTGTATTTATTTATGTTGTTGGGTAGCAAGACCTTTTGCAGTGATGATGAAAAAAGTGGGTTGTTTTATTACATCAATACTCTGATGGGTCTCAGTGCAACAATTTAAAAGAGCAAAGAAGGGAATTTCGTTTGGTTGCAAATTTAGAGAACTGCGGGAGTGCGAGTGAGTATAAGTTCACAACAAGGCGTTTTATTTTGACTGGCTTTCTCCACAAATACCCATTTGCTCCCCTCACTGACTATTTCTCTCCAGTGGCTCAACAAATTCAAATGCGAATTGTGCTTGCGAAATGTTAATCATGACTATGCATGTTTGCCCTAAGAGTCGTCTCTCCTTTACATTTATACACTTATCCTTATCGCAACATGCAGCAGCATTGTGTTTACTTGAACTGGAAACTAGTGCCGCAGAGGAAAATTTGGATGTGAAGCCATAAATATGATGACGTCAGATTAGAATAGAACAACTTTCACTCAGTCCAACAAACAACATTCCCACAGTCAGAGAATGTACCCAATACATACATAATAAATAAATGCACCGGTTCCTTTCTCCTTTCTGAAAAATACCATGACTGAAGATTCCCACACCAGCCTCAAGGGATGGCTAAAGAAAGGTCTGCATTATATTTTCTATTTGGATGTCAGAGATGGGAAGTCCCCACGGAGCTTGATACTTCTGTACAGAAGCCTCTTCTCTCTTTTCCAATTCGGCTTTCTGACATCTACTTCCTTCGTGCTTCCTTGTCATTTGCTCTGTTGTCTAAAACGTTGAACCTCTTGCACTTAATATGAATTGCATTCCACTCGTGAATTTCCAATATACTCAACATGTATTATTCATTGACGTGATCACATGCTTTGCATAAACCAAGAAGTATAAAACAACCCAACTTTATTATTTTATGCAGGATAAAAACTTGGAGATTGGACACGAACAAACTCCAGACTAATCTTGATTGTTCCGGTACTCAACAAAGTTTATACATATTTAGTTAATGGTGTAGCTACAAGTTGCAAGCCAAATAAACCGGTGAGAGTTTTCTGTAGCTTTCACTCACCATCTAAAATCTTGTGGCAACTTTATCAACAATTTATTGAATGATGATTTGCCTCACTGGGGAACGATGATGATTTTTGAAGACAGCTGCCACATTAAAGATAAATTCAGTTTAACCTCGGCAAACAAACAAATAATTTGGTATGGTGTAACATTTTCTTGGAACAGTGAGTAACAAGAATCAGGCAAAATAATTTGGTCAAGCTTTCCTTTGTTGCATATTTTCCGACGTCTGCATGTGGCCTTCAATATACGTAATTTTCATATTCCGGAATTTCAATTTAATCTTTGATGTGTAAAACTAGTTTGAAAAGAATGTCTCATTTGTGCCTCTTGTATGCTTAGAATACAAATTGTATTTATGAATTCAAAGTCATTCTTTCGTCGGATCAAATATATTAAGGAATTCAAGAAAAGTCTGAAAAGATTTTCATCATCTTAATAAAAGTTGACTTGCCAAAATATAAATTACATTCTCTATCAAAAAGATATGCGTAATGCAGTATATGTATAGGTGTTGGTTAATCCAAGTTAACGGGATTGTAATTATCTATACATTTTTTTTTTCTATTGCTATTCAATACATATACCGGTCAGCTATCCATTTTATTTTTAGCATGACACAGTCTCGCTCATTCAACGGCAAACAGTTACAAAGCTTGATCTACATCCTGGTCAGTGAGTGAGTCACTTGAAGGCCAATTTGGCTGCTGAATGTAACCGATCTGGGTGAAGAGCTCTCAACGTTGAACAAACAAATGGTACTTATAAAAATACCATTTCTAATTATAGTATTCGATTTGTCTCGATGCCCAAAAAGACCATTCCTACATGCAGCTGAGCTCCGCATACAATTTGAGGATTGGGAAAATGGATTGTAGTGGTTCATAAGAAATCAATCAATACTTACAAATTACTTTTAAGACTGTGACATAATCTTGGTCAGTTTATTTTATGCAAATAAATTCGAAATTAAATAAATGCAACAGCATAATGATAACAAAGCTATATGTATTATGGAGAACTCGCTCAACTTTTGCAATTTTCCCTTTCTTGAAATAAATCCAAAATCTTTCTTATGACAATATTCGAAAAGCCCAACTTTGTTGCCAAAAGTCTATATAAATAGGCAGGGGGCATTGTTATGAAAACTTTACCTGTCATTGTGTAATAATATTTGTGAAAGGAAAATTTCACCTCTGCTGGAGATAAGTGGTGGGAAGATAGGGTTGAGAGTTCTCTGAGAATCAATGGGGTTCTACGATGTATACCTTCTAATGGCAAGTGGAAGTGGTGAGAGTGATGCATAACATTGTTTGTCTGGATTATTGAGCACCTTGTTACATTACATTCCCTTATGACTTGATATGATATGTGAAGCCAAATAGCTATAGATAAAATGTTCTATCTGGCTATTAGATGGACATGAGGGAAGGAAAGAAACCAAAGAAAATGAATAGAGTCAGTTTAGGTAGGAAAGGAGTACAGGTGGGCAACTCTGTCTTCTATTTTATCCCATGCTTTTTACATTTTGTATTTCAAGTAGCAAAACTTTGGAGGATTCTGTTCAAGTTATAGCTTTTTGAGCTCCTATTCAATGTCATACAATGAGATTAATATTTCAATAGCAATTTCATTTTGCGAGTCAGTTCAAGTGCAAAAATATTTTATTTGCAGGTGGTTTTGTTTGAAATGTGTTTATAACAAATAAAATTTAAGCCTGAAACCAAATACTCTATAAAGCTCCTGGAAGATTTCACGACACTTTTTTACGACCTTGTGTTTGTGCAGTAAAATTTATAGCTTATTAGTGCACAAAAGTTTGCATGGATGAAAGCAAGCTCATTGTCTCATCTTTGTATCTCATATACTAAATTGTGCTCTGTTATCCACGGGATTTCATTTTCCTCAGATTTGGTAAGTTATGTAACGTTGTGTTGTAACTTTGCTCATTGTAAAGATCAACTCTACTACTATTTAAATTGAACATAATTTCATAAACCCAATTACAATCTTGGTTGTTAGATTTCCAAGTCTAACTTTTGTGAGTTTATATAAGCTTTACAAAGCAAATGATTAATTACTAAATAAAATGACAGCTAAAGCGAAGGGATTTAACCCAATTTATCTCTTGCGACGAAGAAATAAATGTGCAAATAAAAATAATCCAGCTAAATTGGATGGCTCGATGGCTCGTGTTTTGGTTCAATTCGCACTCCACTTGAGCCTACATGTCAACACGAGTTATTGGGTTAATTAAATAAGCTGGCTATTTCAATTTCATCTGTTTGAATTCTGGGTTCAGTTAACCTTTTTATGACTCTGTTTGTTTTGCATGCTCTAATGTGCAAAAACTTAGGGATTCTATGCAAGACAAAACGAGTGGCACTTCAATTTGCTGGATCTGTTGATGACTGAAATAATTTTATTGCGATTGAATTTGGCAATTCCACCTGTCTGTTTTATGTCATTCCAAAATTACGATTCTGGTTAAAAGGAATAACGCAGCTGGGGATCCATCCCATGATTGGACATCCATCAATTTAAAAAGTGTAAAAAAAAGAAACGTGTGGCAGAATTTTAATTTGCATCAGTTAAAATTTGTCCATCACACATGAATACTTAGACCTGTCAAATCAAGTAGTAGAAATTGGCTAAATAATAATTATTTTAATTTGAAAAAGTTATTAATGCTTAGTCATGAACTGACTGGAGAAGCTGAGTATAAGAATTGCTGACAATGTAAATATATAACTTTTCCTTGAATTAAAGAAGGTACATATAAAATTTAGCGTGAAACTGTGTGTGCATAAAATTCACGTAACTTTTAGATTAAAATTTTAAATTTCTTTTGTATTCTAATATAAAGTTTGAGAATTTATTTTTTCAAATATTGCTCTAGCATAAAGCAAAGCCAATTGCCTATTATTATTTGGATTGCCAGTCAAACATTGAAATATATCGCAAAACTTTTCCAGTGGCAAATCGACTGGCACAAACTTTATTGAACTGTCAAAAGAATAGTTTTTTTTTCCTGTAAAATTCATGATTCATGTTGTGCATTGATTTGTGAACTAGTGAAAGTTCAGTAAAATAAATATATCAATACACAAATAGTTTATTAAATTTTGACTTTGATTTTTTCATTATAAGGTATTTAGAATACTTTAATGAGTTTTTGTTAAAGTAAATGTAAGTCTTTGATGTATTTATTTTCATTTGATTGTAAAACATGCAAGTGAATAAAAATGTCATACTTATATAGTTGTTGAAAAGATTTACATAAAAAGATTTTTGATATTACTGTTTGACATACAGCTTTTGTGGATTGCTATCTCAGTCAAAATTTGACTGAGATAGCAATCCACCAAAGCTGAACTTTTCCAGAAACGTCTCACGTAATGTAAGTACATATTAAGATGTTGCAAGAAAAGCCACTTGGCGAACCATAAAATAAGAGGGGCTTATAACTTTGGTCTTTTAAGGATTCTTTTCTAACAATAATATTGTTCTATTTTTGTATTATGTATATTTGTTCGTAGCACTCTTGGATAATGTGTACAAGAAAGCTTTGAACCTATATATGTATATATAGTTGTGATACTTTTACTCTTTCAGTCTTAATCCAATTATGTGTCGAGCCAAGGCAAAGAAAGCATACAACTTTTAAACTGTTGTGGAACTATTTGTAGATCAATGTAGTTTTTCCTATATTCTATTTCAAGTAAACTATTTGATTATTCAACCAGTGTTCTAAGCAAAGGGCTTTTAATTATACCGTTCAAATATAATTCAACGGAATATTGTATTGTTCTTTTTATAATATAATATTTACTATTCGTTAAATTTATACGAGAATTTAATTTCCTCGAGTTTTCTTTGAGAATTTCATTATTACAGGAAAAGAGGAGCTATAGCGGTACCCGTTCTTTAATCATGTAATGAATTATGTAAAAAAGCTCCTTACATATAACTGACCAGCAAAATTAGTTGACAAAACAATGGGGCTTGATGATGATACATTTTGTTAACTACATTTTGTCTCAACATTTATTGCAGGGAACAAACAAGAAGGCGTGGTGCAACGGGAAGTGTTAATGGTCTACAATCAACGTTCTGCACGTCTTTTTTGGATTACTTTTCAGACAAAATGCTTCTGGCTACAACTTTACAATAAAAACATTGTCAAGAAAAGGATGAAAATTAGGAAGCAACTAATTCCACGTCTTATCGGATCAAAAGATCAGTTGCATGCCATTTGGAATCAGTATTTTTGCAAATGACAATTTAACAGTTTTCGTCCATTGAAAAGTGCCTGTCTCAATTGTGAAAACTTGGAAGTCAGTAATAAACCACCTTTACTAATTCACAATTGTTTTTTGCAAACTAAACTATAAGATACAACAAGAGAGAAAAGTTTAAGTGAGTTGTAAAATGACTGAACAAAAAATCTTTTAAAAAGGATTATCAGATAATTTATGCTACTTAACTGTTTATAATCTTTTGAGATTTGCACAATTAACTAAATCTTATTACCTTCATAACTTTACAAAATTAAGTGTCATTTAAAAACCTTATAATCCGTTCCACAGGGATTTTGTTAGTTTAATTGTCGCCACAGTCGACTGGTCTCTGACCGGTCTTAAATCAGTCAAAATTCTTTGTCTCAAGCGGAAAAAGTTTTGGGGATCTTCCTCAAGAACTTACGTTACCCAAAACAAGAGCAAGGAAAATGGCTTGAGTTTGTCTTCTTTGTCGCTGAATAAGAAAAAGAAGGCTCCTTCTTCTCTAAGTTTGAATGAATCTTCAACAGAGAAAAATAGGTAAGATAGTTCCATATTTTTGCATATACATAGTGTAAGACTTCTTTAATTTGAGACATTACACATTGTCTTTATGCCATTTGTCTCAAGTTTCCCTTGGGTCTCTCTGAATAATGGGATGAGAAGAAATAAAATGAAGTGGATTTGAGAGCTGTGACAATATTTGAACAATATATTTTACACTACCTTCTTGCCACATAAAAATTGCGTATATCAAAAATTCCGTTTGTTCGTTCCTGTTTGAATACAATACAAAAGGGGATGAAGATGGATGAGATTCATGAATCCATTTCAGAGATTTGTAGCAGTGCATATATATAAACATTTACTTAATCCCTCAAGCATATGGCAAATAATATTATTACACCTTTCATTTATCTCACTTTCAGAAATTGGAGTTCAAGAAGCATTATTCATTCTTATGGCTTTAGAAGCTGTATTATAATGTTACTATATTTTTTCAGATCCAGTCAATTGGTAATTCAAAATGATTTTTATAAAAATCACGAGTTATTTTGTGGGAAACTCCATCTAAAATATTTGCATTTGTTTCATGTTTATTGCAACATCTACCACATTTACTTACTTCCAAAAAATCCAATATAATTCTTACCTCATTGTATGCATAGCCTCTAAATTCTTGCGTTTTCCTTTTGATCATTTTGATGTGAGTAGGGCATAAAAAGTGGTACTATGATGCAGAAGGAAAACCAACAAAATTAAAACTGATTTCGAGCAATTTTGCGTCTGCCTTTTAAGATGAGTGGTTTCATTCGAAGAATATATGTATATATAAATGTTGCTTGAAATGCATTTAATGTTTAGCAATTTAAAAAAATTCTTACGCAATCTTCTTTTATTGAGAATAATAGTTAGCTATTAGTTGAAATGTAATAACTAATAAAAACAAACAAAAAATTCTCGTTTTCATCATTAATAGACATTTGTCCCTGCTTACAAATACAAATCATCGTAATTTTTAGGTCATTTTTATATTAAATACATAAACAAAAGGATATGATATGAAAATTCTAAAACTGGCTAACGACAAGGGGAAAATTCCGAAATTATTTCATAAATATCATGCTGTAATAGTGTCATTTATAATTTTTCTTGAAAAACGGTTTACAGACATAATAAATAGGTAATATAGGAAAACTTTTTGCACTGAACCAAGTTTAACTCCACTGCAATTGCAATTCCATTCAGCTAATTGCTGCCGAGTTTTATAAAAAAAACTTGTCGTGCATGTTAATACTCGTAAACCAAATTCAGTTTTACATTTCCTTACTACAGAAAGACGTCTACTCATTACGTAACAGGAATATTTTTGCAGATGTTGTCAACAGTGTGCGAGTTGTAGTGTGCGAGGTAAAAACAAGAGCAATTAAGAAAATTAGGACACTTTTATTATTAGCCTCTTACTTAAAGTATTCAGTAGCTCGTTTTTTTCTGTTTAGCACTTAATTGTTCACAAACCCTTTTGACATGACAAAAATTATTGATAAATGTCAATACCTAGCCACACTGTAGTTTATGACTTTATCTTTACACATCTACACTTCAGTTTTAGAGTTTTATGTGATACGAAACGAATTAATTGGTCTCTTTGTTTTTTCGCAAGAAACCTAAGGTTTACCTGAGAAAAATTGCTTGCGTTAAAATCACTCGAATGTTGATTAATTTTGAATCATGCAATATCGAACCGACTATTTTCCATTTTGCAACTAATTTGTCATTGATTTGTAACCACTTGATCTTTAACATCATTCCTTTTTTCAAAATACTAGATATTTTATATATAATTAATGATATTTTTTACATTCCTTTGACTAAACTAATTTGTTATTATTTTTAATTCCTTGCAAAATCGTGATTCAAAATCATTTAAAATTTTAATTGCGTTTCGTAATGCTGTTAAATGAAATGCATAGTGCAAACAATTTAGGCTAAAAGTACTCCACCAAAAAAATTGCACAAAGACATTAGCTCACGCACCTACACAGCACAAGATGCTTATTGTTCTATAAATAAGAGCTCAATTAATGTCCTTTCAATTTCATTCAATAAAATGAATAAATTGCTCCCTGCAACACAATAAACACGCCATTTATATACGAGACAAATAAATAAATTGAATTAGTGGTATCATATACAATGAACAGCTCGAAAATTATTTTGTTTTGCATCCTCTAAATCACAACTCAAGCAGATCTTTCTCTTAAAAGTGGGCCAAGCTCCTTCATTTATTGTTTCCTGCAGCAGTGCTTCAAAACGTGGTCTATTTCTCAGAGACTACGTAATTACATTTGAATACGAGATCACCCAATGGGCAATTCGCTAGGATTCGTTGTACGATATCTCTACGACATTTGCGATTTTATGGCGATTGCTAGCCTCGCAGTATTGTCGCAGCAATTTCGCTCAGCGATTTCTTAAGAATTCGCAACGAAATAGCTTTTAACAAAATCGTC
>JAQIXN010002511.1:0-11334 GCA_034698145.1 Proisotoma minuta
GGCTAAATAAAACGCTTCCCAAGTTGATGCTAAATTGGTATTTTTTATAACCACACCCCTCCGCCCACCCCCATAACGACTTCGATTTTCAAAAAAAATATTTTTTTAGCTTATTAATGATGGGCCTAACAACATATATAAAGGGGGTCGAAAGTTCGGACCCAAGGGTCACGACTGTGATCCGAGCTCAAATAGTCCCCCATTTGCTTTCCCATGCAAAATAAATTGGATTGTTGGAATACGCTATAAAAATAATTACCTAAAAGTGGAGGATATATAGACTTTGTTTTTTAGAGATATTTTTTCCTAATAATTAATTCGTTTATAGCTTTTTTGCATTCGTTGATAAATTTCTTGCGTTCCTTCTAAATAATTTCGATTTAGAAAAATCTCAGAATGTTCGTCTTTCGTTTCCTTTGTATTGGATTATTTCGGCTGTGATTTTTGTTTTGTTGCTATTTGAATTGAAAACTAAATATAGTTCTATTTGTAGTATAATTTAATTAGTCTACATTTTGTAGCGGAAGATATTTTTCGATGGTTTTTGTTAGTGCGTTGAGGCATTAAATTGTAGTTAGTCTTCTATTGTTTCTATTTGGAAGCCATAATTATTATGAATTAAATTACAACATCAACAAAATCAAGAAAAATTTTCGAGTGTAAAATTTATGTGCGTAAAATAGCACTCGATATCGATCTGTTAAAGAAAATTAATTGGAAGATTTTTTTTTGAAAAAGGAAGCAAGTCTTTCATCTGGTATTTGCTGTGTTGAGTATTCAATTTTGATGGTATTTTAATTTTTAAAGGTAAGCTACGACTTGTAGCTCAGAATTTGTCTTGTCCTCAATCACTCTTGTCCTTTGAGCTTTTTATAAACTACTTGCTTTTTAAAGGAATTTTTATAGGAATTTTATATTGTTTCGTTTTCGATTTTTCGTCCAAGTTAAAGTTGGATATATATATATATAATTTACTTAAGACGTCTATTTTTCTGGAGTTTTATACTAATTAAAAATATGTACTTGTGTCGAGGAAAAATTATGTAATTGGATTTTTAAAACTTAAAGTGATCACGGTCGCTCATGTTGGTGGCTGTTGCATGTGCTGAAGATGATTTCCTTGTTTTGATGGAGAATTTGAGGCTAATAGCAATTCTTCAAAAGACTGGTCCAAGCAATGTTTAAGTTCTCCATAAGTTGTGATTAAAATACTTTGCTCGTCATGAGACATTAGACAAACCTGAAATTACATAAATTAATTGTTAGATTTAAAAAAAAAAAAAAAAACATTAAGAGGTTGCTTTTTGATTACCTTATCTAAAGAACCAGAATCCAACCGATTTAAACAGTAGACTACATGGGACAAGTCAAGATAAGGACGACCATCAGCTGTCACCTGGTGAAACACGAAATCACGAAATAGCTTGAGTAAGTACCGATCCCCAGTTTCTGACCATGAAGGGTCCATATTAAATCTGCAAATGCAGATCTCAAATTAAACTCATTTTCTTCAAATGACTTTTTTTCAAAAACTCACTCATTTCTTTCCAGAACTGAATTTAATTTGACAATGAGCTTAAATAGCCTCCCATTTTCCAATTCTTTAGATAACGAACTTTCCAACAACTCTGCCCTCGCATTTGCTGAATCTAGTTGGTTATAAAATCTAGCCCCAATCATTGGCATTATGTCATTTACTGAACGCGTAGCCCCACCACGAGGATTCATAAGGTAGGCAATTAAATTTCGAAGATCAGCAGAATAAGTCCGAGATATCAAGTCCATTGATGTGTTGAGATTATCTCGTTGCACGGCTAGCAAGGAATTGCACGCCAGGGCTAATAACAATTTCCCAAAGGAAACCAAGTCTTCTTGCTGTGCATAGAAAGAAAAATGATTAAACATTTATTTAATAATTGTCTGGAAAATTATGGAAAAACAATGCAATGTTTATACCTGGTAAAAGGAAACCATTGCGGCAGGGTTGGAATTTGGATCGAATGTAATTAAATCATAGATGCCACAACAATTTAGGCGAATAGCAGGACGGGTTCTGGAAACTAGAAGAATTTTCGAAGGATTTAGACATCTCACGGATAGTCCAGCACTGTGTATTGTTCGAACCACAGAACTTAGTTGAACAATGTAGGCCCATAATAAATTCTCTGGAAGCATATCTATTTTAAAAAAAAAATATATATATAAACAATTGAAATTTGCATAATGTATTTGTTCAGCTTTTTTGCTTACTTGCGTGATGACGAAGGAGTGCATTTTTCTGATGACTGTACGGTCTCGGAACGGAATGATCCGTGTTGAAAGGATCCACGTAACCATTTACTTGACTATTTCTCTCAAAATGTCGTTGCATTATGGTGTCTGCCGATGGAAAATAGTCGTAGACAAATATCAATGCTATAATATAATCAAAATTTAAAGGTCAACTTGTATACTTTCTCAAGAACCAAGAACTAACAAAAAATATAGTCTCTACTTACAAGTATCACCAAAGGATTTAGTTGTAAAAATCTCTCTCAGTTGAACTAAATTTGTATGTGTGATGTTTTTCCAAGCCTCAATCATTCCCAGCCATTTACCCGACGGCAGACGAAATCCTAAAGAAATTTCCAAAAGAAGTTGTTGACATTTTTTTCAGTTTTTTTTTTCATTAGTCTCACCGTGAATTCGCCTGAGGGAATATACACTCCCATTTTTAGAGTTGACAGCCTTATAAACGGTGGAAGGATAGCCAAATGTGGAACTCTTTTGATGGTGACTCTCAATGGGAACCAATTCTGTGAAATGTTCTACGACGGTCGGAAGAGATGGGAATGCGGATGGATTGATTTGACTCAGACAAACCGCAGCCCTCTGAACCAACTCTGCCTTCAACTCTTCAGGGACAAAAAAACTTGGGGACATGGGACTTGGATGGACAATCGGTGGAGGGGCTGGACCCAAGCCAGACACTCCGCGCGTCGTCACTGCAAAATCCTTGAGATGTGCAGGAGGGCCTGGGTACACAGAATAGTTTGGGAAGACGTGAGGAGCCCCTGAAAGATCATCTCCTACTGGGATCTCTTGTGGGGCTGATGTTCCTACTGCGGCTGCGGCCGCTACTGCATCCTCAGGATTGTAAAAATATGTTGTCCCTCCAACGTTCTCCTGCTCCATCCAAACATTCTAAGAAATTGCAATTAAACTACACCGCTCCCAAACTCTCAATTTGCATACGCAACCTATAGGGATAGAAACCAGATGAAACCACAAGCTATTTACAAACTACAAAAGGGTCGTTTTTTAAAGAAAAAAAAACAGAAATGGTATTTGTGGTGGGCTAGTCTACATTCTACAAGCAAGCGACCAAATAATTGTTTGTGATTTTTTTAAAGCGTCCTACACTCACTTGATAGGTGATTGGAGGAATGGGCGTCGTGGATCTCGAGTGTGATGAAGGACTTCCATTTGTTCCCTGAGTTTCAGGGGAAATGTTATTTTCATTTCGGGAATAATTTAATGATTTTTGGAATAGTGGGGCATCAGCACTCATCGTTGAATTGTTGGTTGTGGTTCGACCCCCCATCCCAATATTCTGCAAATATATATTTAATTACGCATCATTAGTTAGTTGCTTTATCTTTTGCCAGGATTAGTTTTATCACTCGTGCGTACAGTGGGATTGGATCCATCGGATAAGGACAAGTTGGCCAAATTATGACTCAGATGGTTCCCTGAACCCAGGACAGGACTTCGGCCCTGAAATATAACAAAATGTTTATGATGGAAATCCTTGTTTTGGCCAAGGTAAACTCACGATGGAAGTATAAGAGGCCAATTTAGACTCTTGGGGCAGAGTTTGTCCTCCAACATAACTTATAGAATTATAAAATGGGTCCATAACATATTTTCAGCAATTTCTCTTCAGGTCACCTCTCCTCTCCTCCAAAAAGTTGGTATTTTGCAGACTCTTATCTGCAACAAGCAAACAACAAAATCATTTTCAAGCTGTTTAACTTTCTGTCAGCCTGCCAATTATCTGACATTTGACTCTGACGTACTTTACTTTACTTAACATTCTCTTTCATCAACAAAAAATCTTCTCATAATTTCCCCATTTAATAAACTCTTGTTAATCCCTTGAAAAAAATGGTCAAGACTTACTTTTCTCTTGATTCTATCTTCATTCCACGACGGCCCTTGTGGTGGATAAGGCTAAAATAGGGAGTGTGTGTTTTGTATACACATTTTGTCTGTCTGACGTCTGTGGGATTGTTTGTGGAAGGCTTGCACTCGTCTACGTTGTTGTTATGAGGAGAAAGCTTTTGTGCCAGATCAAAGCAACTACTCGCTCACTTCACTCACTACCTGCCAAACGCCAACAGCCCCCAAATTCATCCCCCAACACCTTCCTCCAATTAACACCTCAATCTTACACACTTTTACACACTTTTACACACTTTTACACACTCTCTTAGTCCATCTGGATAAGTCAGCAAAGGTCTACTTCTACGTCTACTCTTTCTTTGGCTATCAAATAGTTTTGCATATGAGGGAGACATGCAAATAATTGTCTAGTCTGGTATTTTACATGACAATGAGATGAACAATGAATGACGGCTACACCAAAAAACCATTTGGCTTAAACAGAGTTTTAAAACAGATGCACCCCTTTCCAGTGATGCTTTACAATGGTACACATTATGAGGGTGAACAATTTAAGGGATGTCTCAAAGTGACGAGAAAGCGGACAAAATGAGACAAGTCAAATAGCAACAAATTCCAAATTCCGCCACCTGACGTAATAATTTCGACAACTTTCAAAGTAAGCGGCAAAGTATTTTTAAGCGGCGTTTTGTTTTTCACTTTTCCAAGGCACTTTTTGCCGACAGTTACGACAATATCAAAAGTTAGTTGACTATTGTAAAAATGAGTATGAAGGTCCTGGAGAAAGGGACGGAGTTTGCGAGTGAGGTGGAAATTGGGAGCGCCGTCCTTTGGTTCCCTTACAAGAGTATTTTGGACATTGTCAATCTGGCCGTCAGTGACTCGTCCGCCGAGACGTTCACGGAGCTCGAGACATGTGTCAAGCGATGCAAAACGGACTTTGTCAACTTCCTCAACTATCGGGTAATACAAATACATAGCCATATTTTTGTTAGACATGTTAATCAATTAAATTTCCATAGGGGAAAAGTTCCAGTGATCGTGAGATAATCAAAAAGTCAATTTCCGATGGAATATTTCTCAAGGGACAAGAGAACAAGCAATATCTGCATCCCCAACTTATAAATGAGACCCTGCTACTAAGTGATATTTTTGAGATTAACGAGTTCCTTGCTATGGATCTTCTCGTCACTGGTAATTTTGATATTGAAATTTCTAAATTATGATGTCTGGTTAATCAATTAATTTTATTTTTTATAAAAACAGCCGAGTCGCTGAAAGAAGATTACCCAGGCTGGGCTCGAGGACTGATTGCTGTACTGTTATACTACGAAGGACGACTTTGTATGATCCAAGCCTTGTCCACAATCGTCACTTCCATCCCAGGTCGCACTTGGCATCAGCAGGAATCTCTGCCTAGAGTCCACGCCATGTTTCAAAACCTCCTGGACCTTGTTTTCAAGAATGACACGATGGACAAGCTGGTAGACCTTTTTAATAAGAATGATGTGAGGGCACATATTGAGTTGTTGGATTCAAACCTTGCGCTGGGAGATTGGCGACATCGAATTGAGGTTAACAGAATGATAAATGGGATCAGGGAAGGGATCGCGTTTATCATCTTTGCTGTCTCGGCTCAAAGAGATATCAAATGGAAGGAGACACTGAGGTTAATTATTAGTTTAAATTACTACAAAACTTAATGAAAACTATATTAAACTAATTGAACATTCCATAGGGTATTGGAATATTTAAAGACGAATGTGAAAATCGAAGAAGAAAGAAAACTGGATAAATCAACAAGTTTACTAATAGGCTGTGTATTGTCCAGCATTTCCAATCACTTGAATCTTACCGACTACGACCGTAACTTTGCAAAAGAGCTCCTAAAATATCTAAGAGACGCTGAATCTAAAAGTCCTGAAGATGGAGGATTTCAGTGCCCTGAGCTTTTCGAATTATTTCGGCTTGCCTTCCAAATAATGACGGCCAAAGCAAATTCAGAAATGAATTTAAACTCACTACATGGCGGATTCGGCGACCCTCCCGATCTTTTGAAGGATGATGACGAATATTACTTCAAGAAAGACGTGTTTGCATTTTTAAGAGACCGACTGTTTGCGACCCCGTCTTCTTACACATTTGAGGATAACCTTGTCAAGTTGTACCATCAATTCCTCACAGACTTTCTTACCTACCTACCCATGAAAGTGAAGGACATGAGAATGCGAAGTGAAGATGCGGCAAAAACTGCAATGCTTTATCAAAATCAAGGATTTGTGAGGCCCCCAAATCTACCCCAAGATTATGAAAGTTTTCTAGAGTGTTTGGGAGAATTTTATTCTCACGAGGAAGAGATAAATTTGAGCAATGATTACTTTGACCCTGATATACAAAACCTGGCACTCAATAAGTTGGTCCGGGGTGCTTGTGTGGATTCTCCAAATCTTTGTGTTCCAAACTCCAAGTTACTTTCTGGTCTAGCCGTAGGATCACCATCCGATGTGTTTGTACTTCTCAAGCAAAATGGCCACAACTTTTCATTCGACCACTTTTTCGAGTCTATACTACAGTACCTGGCAAATTTTGGAAGTTCTGCACAACCTGGATTTTCTGGTCCAAATTTATATGCATCTGAAGCCTATCAAAGGGTTGTAACCGACGCAAACCGATTAGCAATGAACCCAGCAGAAATTCAGGGAATTTGTGCATATTTGGATTTAGTAACAGTCGTCTGCCAAAGCTCTCCTAAAAACAGCAGTTTCTTTACCAATCAGAAGCTTCCGTGGATTAAGACGTTACTAGAGACTGCAAAAATTCGGGGAATTAATCGAATAATTAGAGCAAAGATGATTGCAACAGCTGCATCAATGATCTCAATAAACTGCAGTTCTGAAGTTGTAAATAATTTATGGGAAACGTTTTACAATGTTAAACTAATTGGCTCTGACAGTGCAGATTTAAGGGTAAGTTGAAGTTCTTTTTAGTTGATATTTTTTTATTATTTTAATTTTATTAAAATGTATTTTTAAATTATAGGATGAGTTGGAAGAACACGAATCCCGATATGAGACTTATTATTTAACCATTAGCATGCTCAAACTACTGGACGCCCTTGTTGAAGCTAGATTTAAGCAGTTGGAAAGCGATTCTTCTGTTGATCTTGATGGAGTTGGAAATTTGGACAATGGTGCATTTGACCCATATGTAGCATACATCAGGGACTCTGTTCTTCAAAAAGCTGCATTTCGTTCCTACCGTAATGTTGATGATCGTTGGGAAATTCCAGCCTTGTCACTAGAAATACTATCAAAATTATTGGATTACGTGCCTCAGCTAATGTTTCAACTTTTGGGTGGATCTCCATTCCTTCGTGCTGTATGATTTTAATTAATTAATTAAAATTTGCATATTATATTATTGTCATTTTTTAGACGCTTGCGACATTGGCAGAATGCACAAGGGCACGCGAGATATTTTCCCAACTAATGGAACCCGTTGATCGCTGTGCTCTTGCATGTCTAAATTTACTTCGTCGGGCTCTCCTTCGCCAAAGTTATTTTTTACATCGAAGAGAACTTGCAACTGTTAGGGTAATTTTTTTTTTAAACCTGCTAATTTCAATGTGTTTATAAAAGTACAAAAACCAAATCATTAAAATTGTTATTTTAATTCGTTGCTTTTTTTTTTAGCAAGAAACAGTTATTATTGGAATGCAAGAACTGTTGATGAAAATTGTTCCCGAAACTGGGAAACCTGAATATATTATTTCCGTGCTAAAGTAAGTTTTATATCGTTTTAAAATGTTTTTTACAATACAATATTTCATTTTTTCCTCAGGTACATTGACAATTTACAACCAGCAGAACATAGACAAGCAGCACTCGAGATTCTTTGGCTCACTTTATGCGACCGAGATGACATCGATGCCCATTTGTACTCAGCAGTGATCACAGATGCAAATCTGGTCGCAGTACTTCGATTAATGTTTATCAACATTCTCAACGACTCCTCTGTTTTTGATGAGATGAGAAGAACGGTGCTGCAAATCATAAAATCAAGCGTTGTTCATTCTGCACCAAATTTTGCCATGATGTTACTCGGAGTTGATAAAAAAGTAGATTTCCAAAATGCTGGTAAGTTTATCATCTTGCTTTAATTAATTTGTCATTTTTATTTATTTATTTATAATGTTTATTTTGTTGCTTAGGGGTGGCTGGCTATCCCCACACCGTACTCCATGCAATATTGGACAATGCTCCAAATCTCCCTGACGCATTTTCAACTCTGCTCATTCTAATAAGAGATCCACGGCTTTGGAATCCACTTTTACGTTATCTCAAGACAAAGCATTTCTTTTCTGCTTTCCTCCGAGATCATTTCCCTTCAGAAAATATGAACGTGGAAGATATTGGATACATGTTGAAATGCATTGCTGTGGAACTCAAAACTACTCCTACTCCCGGTTCACTCGCAAATGCCATAATGGGCAATGGCTCTGCAAAGTTTCAAGAAATATTAAATATGCTTCAAGTAGATGAAGAACCCCTGGAAATTCCTCTTCTTGAATTTTTTGATCAAGAAAATGTGGTCCAGGTAAAAAAAGTAGATTTTATTTTAATTTCAATTTTGTGTATTTTACAATTTATTCATAGGCAATGAAATCTTGTGAATATTTCGACCCCAAATTGAAAATCCGAGTGATTAGAGTTGACATGCTAGAGAATTTACTGAAAGAAGAAATTGCAAAGTTGGAAAAGAACACTGTGATAAAGTTGAGACACACTGTTCATGGGGAAGCTAGGGTATGCTAATTTTTTTTAAAATACAAAATGACATTTTTTTTACGTTAAAAAAATTTTCCTTTCATTTTTTAGAGCGTTGTGAAGTTTGCTACAGAGTTTAATAATCGAAGATGGAAAGAGGCAGCCAAAATGAACATGTTTGATGGATGGCGACAATGCTTGGAAGTTCTCGTACTGAGTAAAGAAACACTAAAAATCGCTGGAGTAGACTTTATAACAAGTATCCTTCGTGTAATCCTCAACAAAGTTGTGGACACGCGGTCCAACAAGGAATACTTTTGCCGACTGGCTGCTGAATCTGTGTTAACGCTATGTGCTGTGATGGGAACGGATACGTTTAAGGATCAAGTAAATATTACAACACTTAATGTGATTCTTGGCCACACGTGCAAATGGATTTCAGTGGAACAATCTGCTCGTGTAAGAGCAACGCTTTATTGTGCAGTTCTTCACGTTGTGAGAATGATAAAAACGGGGAATGAAGGCGGCAGCACGACAGTAACATCATTTAACCTCATCCTAGAAAACTTGAGCAAGGATTGTTGCCAATCTAAAGAAGTTGGGAGAATGCAAGCCATGTATTTAATGGGAGAAATCATCCGCCTCACTGTAGATCGAGGATTGATTGGAATGGAATCCGACTTCGGAATGATGCCATTTGATTTCCAGCCATCTTTTAAGCTCCCCGAATTTAACAGAACCAATTTAAATCTGAGCACAAGTTATGCCGGAGAGCAAATGTCAGTTTTCTCAAATAAATCAAAAACACAAGGATCCAACATGTCAATGGATGGAGGTGGGGACTGCAGTGGACTGGAATATCCCACATTTAATACAACAGAGTCTCCAATCCGACCACTACGGAATTCAGCAACATCAACATTCTACACTCCAGATTTGACCCCAGTACGAAATCGAACAATCCAAAATTTACAACACCATGCTTCCGAATCTGTCCCAGCTCACCTCACAATAATGTCTTATATGATGACCAAAGGTTTCCTTGCAAATTTGGTTGAAGCCTTGCTAACAGTAGATGACGGAGATCTTCTCAAACTCTTCTCCAACCAACCGCTCCATCTCCATATGAAATCTCTGTATGCATTTGAGGCAAAAATTGCCCTCCTTTGTCGTTTTGCGGCCACGGGGACAAAAGCTATATTTTATCTGATGGACACGAACGTGGTACATAAACTGGCAGACATGCGAGTTCTTCAGATCCAATACTACGAGGAGGGCGAGTATCCTGAGCTTTTGGGCATAGGAGATTTATACAATATTTCAACCAGCAGCATGATTCCAAACTCGTCTGGTCCCACCAAAAAGGGAGTAATGGAAACTATGTTTACTAACATCTTAAAACTGCTGCACTGCATGGCGGATGCAGCTCCTAAAAATGTTTTGCTTGTGGAACAGGTAATTTTTTCATAAACTGAATTTGCTCAAATTGGTACATATATTACTTTTCTTTTTTTCTAGATTTACAATTTCCTATCAATCCACGACCTCCCTTTGTCAGCCATGCTACAAAAGAAAATAATTGAAAATGAAGAGCTAAAGAACGATGGTTGCAGACTATTGACAGCCCTTCTCTCAAAAATATCCAAACTTCTTCCAGCTAATGCATATATGGGATACGAACAAGTTAAATCTCGAGCTGTTGATGTGCTAAGAATTCAAGCTGCTTCCCACTCCTATTCCAAATTTCGATTGACAACTCTACAAAATATTCTTCTATTTCTTCACAACTATTCCCATAATTTGGATGCGGTCAGGGAATTAAAGCGAAAAGACCCTGGTTTCAATTTCCGCCGTGTGCTCAACAACAAACTGAGCTACAATTTAAACAGCGGCCATCCCGATGAGGAACTTACGCTTGGTGTTATAATTAAAATAGTTTCGGATATTGCTGAGAATATTTCTAGCGGAGGAATCGACAAAGATGACTTGGAGAATGCTACAACAATTATGGAAGTGGGACTTACAATAGTTTATCAGCATGCCGAATTCTTTCTAAATGAGCATTCATATAAAGAGACGGGAAAGGCATTTTGCGAAGATTTTATTCCAATGTTGGATAACAGACTAGTGAAATGTGTGTCTGATGCTGCCAAGGTATTTGAAAAATATTGTGCATTTTTAACTATTTGCTAACCCTGACAGGGTTACCCTGTCGTGTTGATTTTTTTTGCAGAGTATAACAAAAGGAGAATTTACTGAGATGCTACTTCTTCGTATTCGGCGAATTGTTCATTCACCTTCAACAAAATGATCAAATGATAATAGAAATCTATTTACTTGACAGAATTATCAGTGTATTTATTAATTTTTTATGTTCTCTTCTACTATAAAATGTCTCATTGAG
>JAQIXN010002512.1:0-11328 GCA_034698145.1 Proisotoma minuta
ATTACACGTTGAAAATTGGAGAGCAAAACCATTCAGTTTCAATCTTGACACGGTGTATGTTGTACTTATGTGAGACTGCAGTCTCTCTTTGGGATTTTTACGACATGTCACAAGTCCAAACTTTGCCAGTAGAAAAAAGGTCACGTGGTCACGATATTGAAAGGTTGTTATTGTCCACGGGCCCCAAAAACTGAACGGCGGGAGGTGTAACTTTTGCTTTTAACGCTGCGCAGAGCACAGTCGCACGTAGAAAGTTAAGCCTGATCTGATTTTTTTTTTAAATTTCTTCGTATTTGATATAGAAATATTGCAATTTTTCATAGATCAACAAAAAATTAGTCTGAGAAAACTGATTCCAACCAATCAGTACAAAATTTAACTCATTTTTTCTCTGACGAATTTCTCGGAGCAAATATGAATTTAAAAAGGATATTTTCCATTCTTTGCCATGTGCATTTATTAAAACTCAAACTCAAAGTGTAATCGCACGCACTTTAAAATAAAATTAAAGTTGCTGCTGCCACAATAATAATAATCAGCTTATGACTTTAGTCATTAACATAAATTAACATATTTACTTTACAAAGCATCCAACAATTACTCATAGGTCACAAATGTACAGGGTGAGTTTTTTAATGACCATAAATTGGCAAACGGATACATTGAATCTGCTTTTGGTCCATATTTCAACTGACTTATTGATAGACAGACATATCTAGGGAAAACTGTGCTCACATAAAATAATTCTACACCCTGTAGTTAAATTTAAACTCAAATTAGCCAGAAACTGAAGTTTGTATTCAAAATACAAATTGTAGTCATTCAAAGCACAGCTCAAGTTTAAATTTAAAATTGCTTTGCGTGAACTACAAGCAAATTATTTCCAAACAATTTAACATTGATTTGCTCTTTCATGTTCCCAATATTTGTTGTAATTTTGTCATTTAATGGGCTTCATTTCCCTTTCCGTTTAAAAGGGAACGAACATCAACAGGGTAGAATATTTAGATAAGTAAGGACACTGCTCATTGTGTTTTTTTTTGTAAATAAGTAGTTTTAAATTTCATGAAAAAATGTAGAGCTCAGATAAAATTAAGATAGGCTGAAAAAATTAAGAGTTTAAGAAAAATTACAGGATTTTAACGCCATTAAGTATGTTCTGAACAGCAATCAAAGTATATTTTAGCAGACAAGTGCAATGACTTATCATCGGTTTGAATTTTTGGACCAATCTGCATAAATAATTTAACATGGATTAATTTCAGCAAAAAAATATTAAATAAATTCGAATTTATGTCCAATCAAAATTTAATAATTCTGGTATTTCCACTTCCGACAAAATTTGGGTATGAAGCTTAAATTTGTTCCATGTTTTACAGCAAACTAAACATTTTGGAACAAAATAACTTTAAGTTGGCAGGTATTATTAAATTGTCAACTTCAAAAATAAAAGTCGAAATTTCTGTTTCAAGCCACAATTTAACCAAATTTTGCATAGCATTTCAAAAAATAACTAACAATTTTCTTCATCCTGTATAAATAAATGGATGTCCCATGCATTGCATTTGAACTTGAAGTCATTTCCTTTTTGAACTATTTGTTGAATGTTGAATAATGAGTGATCAGTGGTCCTCATCTCCTCAACAAATAAAATATTTATGCCAGTCCACACCTTAGAACTTTAGATCTTAGTTCTTCGCTCTCAGAAATTTATTTTAAAATTCATTTTCTTTCAGATGAGCGGTAAACGAAGCCGCAGTTTCAAATGCGCAGTTCACCATCGCGATCGCGAAGTCAGCTCTGAAAATGATTTTCATATCCTTAAAACTCCACCACCGCCACTTACGAGGTAAGCATTTTAAATTAGTTGTATCAAATAACTACATTAAATTTAAAATCGCGTTTTTGCTAAATTTAGTTTAATTTTTGCTGAAATTTTCGACCAGTCTTTAAAGGTCTAAAAATTACCTCGAAATAATTTAGAGTTGCGTCGATTTATTATTTTCATAATTTTTGTTACATTTTGTTTTGAAAAATTTTAAAACTTTGACAATTTTTAAATACGGAATTGCTCTATATTGTTGGGAAATTTCAACTCTAAATTCTTTCTCGAATTCTCAATTTACATTTTCAAGCACAAATATTGTTAGCTATATTTCAAATTTTATATATTTGATAGTTAAAATTAAATACATTCCGCCGTTCTCTGCAATACACTTAAAAAACAAAGTTCCACAACTCAAAATTTCGCATTAAGTTAAATTGACTCAAATTAAATTGACAAAATTTTAAACCCACTTGTTACACCCTGTACATTATATTTCCAAACGTTCAAATTTGATCCAAAGTTTCCGATTCCTAAGCTTATTATTTTCCACCCTGTAAAATTTATTGGCTTAGGTCAGTCTCTATCCTGTTAAATGGTTTCATCAACGTTTATTAGTCATCAACTCAAACGTGGGCCAACTTGTGAAGGTGTGTTAAATGGTTAATGTTAAATTCATTCTATCTCATTCCTTCACCAATCTCATAATGCATACAAACTTTTAACTTTTTGTTAGACCCTAAACTAAACCCCAAAACATTTCGTTGGGTTCTTCAGTTCCATTCTGTTTCTCGTCCTCACCAGACCTCGTAAGCTAAAGTGCAGGGGCTGCAAACACAAAATGGTTTTAAGTTTATGTACTTGTAAAGTTCCATACAGTTTTGTATGAATAAAAAGTTTTAGTTTTGGGCTTAAAAATGAAGGAAATTAAAATTGTGAGGAAGTTGGAGCTCCGGCTCAATCCTAGAGCTTTGCTAATAGAGGATCCGGAAAAAGGGTAAAAATAGGAAATACAGTTTAAGTTTACCTTTAAGGCTAAAAATTAACGTAGAGCGTGAAGAATCGTAGAAAATTGAGACAGGATCCTGTCTCAATTTATAGCATCGATGCTATATATAAATTGTAAAATGACGTAATTGAAATGTGCAGGGTATAAGAATTTGCAAAATTCGTTTTGACTGTTTTTAAAATGAGACGGAAGTTACAGGGTGTTATAAAAGACTACGTTATCTTGTCAATAGATTTTTTAAAATTAAAAAAATTAAGCATCTTTTGAAGCATGAAACGTTTCTTAACCAGAAATCATAGAATTCAAAATCATTTAAGCTTCCTTTATTTATCAAAAGTGTCAGAAAATTTTGTACATGGTCTTAAAAACGGAAAGAAGGGCATCAAATTGAGACCTTCAATTTCCGTTTTTAGCTGGACTTGTTCAAACAATTTGTTCCAAATTTAAAATGTTTTTTTTTTTTGTTTCTTCCGTTTCCAGGATGGCTCGGCTGATAGCGGATGAGTTTTTGACGGAGGAGCGAGACCGGAAATACTACGCGGATCATTACCGATGCGTACCACCGCCACTTTTCATCATATCCGTAACACTCATAGAGGTAAATACCAATACAATTCTACCTCTTTATAATTTATATTTTTTTGGAAATAGTTCCAAAAAATAGTTAAAAGGCTCGAACTCTTAAAAAAATAATTACTTACTTAGGAATTACTTTAAAGAATATGACGTTGAGTTTTCGCATTTTATTTGTAACAACGTTAATTTACTTAATTTTTACAGATTTTAAAATTAATCAATACATTTTGTGCAAAACTTACGATTAATGATGGGAATTTTTGGGAACTTTTCATTTTTTAATAGAAGGAAAGTTTTGGTTTAAAAATTTATAAAAAGAATCCCATAAAGCTTTTTTACAGATATTGGAAATTTAAAAATGGCCTGAAATATTTTTCGACTATTATTCTACACAATTTATATTTCTTATAAGCAAACTTTTGAGGCTGCTTTCAATATCTGGTTCATTTATTAGCGTTGGCTTTATAAGTACCTTTAAAATTAATTTTACAATCTTGCAAATTTATCACATTTCAAAATCGAATTCTAAAACCTATTTGTCATTAAAGTTGTAGATAGCGGTAATTAGTTTTTTTTCGGTTGCACCGGTACAATTTTTTAAGAAAAGCTGAAGCTTGTTAAAGAAGCTTTAGCTTGGCAGCTGGTGTTTTATAATGTTTGATGTAAAGTTTGTTCATTGTTGCGCATCCGACACGCGCCCAGACTTTAGATTTTGACAGACCAAATTAACACAAAAAGTTGAAATTAAAGCCACCTGCAAAACCAACCAAACTAAAGATAAATATAAATGGAATTAGATCCTGAGAATGTACAGGGTGTCAAAACTGTTTGCAAGAATTTTGGACAATTCTATGTACAGTGTTATGTGCTTAAATTGTCCATTTTACCTATTCTGCAACTCTACTGTTCCGAGACTTTTACATCTGCTTCAAATAAGTACGGGACATTTTAATTGAACATTTTTTCACACCCTGCATCTTCTCTCCTTCCATTTATAAATGAATGGACAATTTGAAACTGGATCTTTCATTCTGCAGCTGCTTTTCCAGTCTACTCTTATTTTTTCTAAATCTAAATAGCTCGTGCGTTGGGCACAAGCTCAGAGCTCAAGCTGCTTCTTGAATCTTTATTCTTAAAGAAAAAAAATAA
This sequence comes from Proisotoma minuta, assembly GCA_034698145.1. Taxonomy (NCBI): domain Eukaryota; kingdom Metazoa; phylum Arthropoda; class Collembola; order Entomobryomorpha; family Isotomidae; genus Proisotoma; species Proisotoma minuta. Next base: position 4,560 of record JAQIXN010002512.1, read on the forward strand.
ATTGCTGAGGCAGCCGCCACTGGAATTTATCTTGGCCTAGACCAACCTTTAGGGTAGAATCTATTTATAAGAATAGAGATCTAAGGGATCCCATATTTTCTAACATCTGGCTAACCTACAAAAATATTTCTAACCCAAAATCCAAATGCATTGTCTTAATGAAACATCTGCTCCAAAATTCATTTACTTAATGGATTTTGTATTTTGTACTGAAAATTTCAGAACGTGCTAAACTTGCGACAATTAGTAATAAATTGTCGCAAACTATTTATAATTTAGCCATATATTTGCTTAACAGTTGGAATAGGAGAATCATAGTAAAAATAGTGTTAATGTATATACTTATTCGTGTATATTTTTTTTTGTTTAAGCTGGAATTTTAAAAATATAAATTCATGTTTAGCTTCTCTTAAAAATGTTTTCATTTTTATTTGCGGCGGAAGTTGAAGTTGTGCTCGTTCCACTTCATGCTTTAGAATTTAAAATTCATCTAAGAACGAAGAACAAGTTCAAAATATTGTTTGAAGTCGAGAGTGTGCCTGGACACGCGTCCCATTTTTTCACCACATTTCCGGTCTTTCCCTTCAGCTTAACTTTAGATCGTAAAATTCTTTTCTTAGACTCTAAAAGAAGCTGAAGAATGCTCGTGAGCAGCTGAAATTTTTATAACTTTAAATGGAACAAAATTATATGGAAAAATGCTTTTAAAATTTGCATTTAATCTTCAGGGTGCAGTAAAATTTAACAATCGAAAAATCTGCTTAAAAAAAGTTTTAAAAGTGCTTCTCAACTGTTTTTTTAGGGTCAAAATTTGAATTTTATGTACATGTTGTTTTGAAAAAAGTTTTTAGAGTTTGTTAATTGTTTTGTCTAGTCAAACTGGCAAAAAATGCAACTTTTCTTACAAATTGTTACATTTTTTTTTTTAAATTTCAGCTTGGTTTCTTCATCTATTACTCAGTCTGGGAGCAAGTGGCAGCAGATTCAAATGCAAATTCAGTTTCCGCGCCCGGCGTTGCGCCCTCAACCTCATTTCCGATGCCAATGGACTCCCCATTTGTATACAGACCAGATAAAAGGGATCAAATCTGGAGATTTCTTGTCTACATGGTTTTACATGCGGGGTATGTGTTGCCTTTAAAAATAAACTATTTGCAAGCTTTTTTGGACATCTTTAGTACTTTTTTGGTTTCCAAATGCCTCAAAAAGTTTCGAAAAACGGTCAAAAATTCCTATTTTTACTTTGTTCTTTTATTCTTTAGATGGGTTCACTTGATGTTCAACTTGTTGGTTCAGCTATTGGTTGGTCTACCGTTGGAAATGGTTCATGGATCGGCGCGAATCGGGACAATTTATATGGCGGGAGTGCTGGCGGGTTCTTTGGGAACCTCGGTTTTTGACCCGGATGTTTATTTGGTGGGTGCATCTGGCGGAGTTTACGCCTTGCTTGCTGCACATTTGGCGAATGTTTTGCTGAATTATAACAACATGGAATTCGGAATCTTGCGGCTGCTCGGAGTCTTTCTAATAGGTAATTCATTCGAATGTTTTGCGTGTTTTTGTAAAGACTGACAAAGTGACAAACACACAGATGAAAAGATTAACAATTAGTTATTTAAATCAGTTATTTCAAAACTCTTCAAAATTTAAATTTTTCGTTCTCTTTCTCCCAACAGCAAGCGTGGATGTTGGGTTTGCCATTTACGACCGTTATGTCGGCGACATTTCCTCCTCTCCTCCAGTCTCATATGTGGCTCATTTAACGGGGGCCTTGGCAGGATTGACCATTGGACTCGTCGTCCTCAAAAATTTCGAACAGCGCCTGCGCGAACAACTAATGTGGTGGATAAGTCTCGGCGTATACGCCGCTTGTACTCTCTTCGCCATACTTTTCAACATCTTTCGACAAGGCAACGAATTAGAGGGAAATTCCGAATTTATACAAGTCGATGAACCCTTTCCTCATCCCATGATCTTTTAATTTAAAGGGTAAAACCAATTGAACCCAGATGAATAGTTTATGTGAAAACATAAAAAAACAAACAATGTGTTTAAGCGGTAAAGATAGTCATTCGTTTATAAATCGTTTGTGTTTATTTAAAAACCAAAACAATGCGAGCAATGCAACAACTGTACATAAAATAATTGTAATTAGGTAGGAAATATTTTTCCAAGTCAGCTCATTCTAGTCAATTTAATTTATTTATATAATTAGTTAATCGTAGCAAAGCCCATTATTTAAATGGTCGAGGTGAAAAATGTTACCAAAGTTTAAATCTAATTAATAATTAATACTTAAATTATTTTCAGTTAATTTTTTACTTTTGTTATTGTTTTTTGTAGCAATTAAAACTAGCCAAAATTATAATAATATCGATATCTATTTAAAATGCATATGGGTGTGGCAAAAATTTCAAAATTAGTTGCACAATTATATATCAAAACTCTTAATTTTGGCCCACCCTGCAGAATACTAAAATATTTAATTTGTACAGGGTGCGAATTTAAGTGAATAAATTTATTCCGTACAATAAAATTCACATTTTCAAAAATAATTTTTAATATTTTTCTGATATAGTTTTAAAACATGCTAAAAATGTTTCTAAATTCATGTTCCTAACGTATTTTTTTTTATAGGAAAGCGAACTTATCGTTTCAAAATTGCCCCTCCCTGACTTTGAAATTGGCGTATTTTACGAATCAGAAAAATATATAGTTCATTATTTAGGTCAAGTGTTAAAACGCTTTATGAGACAATACAAATTTATTTGACAAATTGTTTGACGCTTTGGTTACTTTGGTTTGGGTATCTCTAAATATTATATTTAGCTTAGAACTCTAAGATATTTAGAGATACAAATCCCTAACTCGGGCTACATGTCCACATTGTAGATTGCTCTGAAGGTTTTTGACGTAAAATTAAACTATTCAACAGTATGGCAGACAATTTGAAAGACAAATCAAATTTAATAACCATTGAATGATATGCAATATACAATAGTTTGAATTGCACAAGGTGTGAACTTATATCTGTAATTAGTAGTCAACAAATTTATTCAGTACAAAAAAATCACAATAAAATTATTTTACTTAAAATTATCATCGTACTGTGAAGCTTCTGGACCTGACGACCCCAAACTTGGCTCATAGCTTTATAGGGTCCCTTCTTAAAGTTCGAAGATGGATCCTCCTGAGCATGCACTTCCTGGAAAGACGCCGAAATGTCATGTTCAGATTGTGCATGGTCGCTTCGGCACATTAAAACGGTTAGATTTATTTTGGTAGATTTTTAATGAATGTTGAAAGATCGTATTCTTCTTCGTATAATTTGTCTTCCCAAAGCTCGGGTAAGGCTTCTAAAACATTTTTATAAGCTCCGACAATTCCACCGACGTCTTCTTTTTTCTTGGCTTCGTCACTTTGACCCTTGACCTCGTCAAGGACAAAAAGGTCAAGGAGTTGGTCTGTAGCCATGCTTTCAATTGCAGCGTTCTCTTGACTTATCACAGTGTTGGCTGTCATCAGCTTAAATTTTTGAAGCCTGAAATTAGGAAAGAAAATAGAAATTAGTAAATTACTTGAAATTGGCAATGTCGCCAAGTGGCATTCTAATGAAAGCTTTTGAGTTTTAAAGTTACCCCATAATTTTTTCTTCTAATGTTCCTCTCGTGATGAGCCTGTAGACGTTGACAACTTTTTTCTGGCCAATTCTGTGAGCACGGTCCATAGCTTGGAGGTCCCTCATTGGATTCCAATCGTGTTCCACAAATATCACCTAAACAAAACAGAAAATCAGAAAACCATTTTCATTACAATAAAATTCTTGTTTTATTAACATACTGTGTCCGCTCCGGTTAAATTAAGTCCAAGACCGCCGACTTGAGTAGTGAGCAAAAGGACATCAATTGACGGGTCGTTGTTGAATCGGGTAACGAGGGAATGACGTTGTCCAGCAGGTACGCCCCCGTCCAATCTCAAATATGTCACGGACGGCATGTGGACCCTGTTAAATTAAATTTGACACTAACCTTGTTTTTGTGTAAGCTAAGGGATGACCTTTGACATATATTTACGAAATGAACTCACCTAAACAAATCCTTTTCTAAAATATCCAGCATGACTTTCAACTGGCAGAAAATAAGGGCTCGATGTTGACCTACGACGCTGAAATTGTCACCGGCTGCGTCGTTTGAGTTGACTCCAATTCCGCAGTCTAACAAGAGTTGTCTAAGATGACCAAAGAATTAGTAATTTGACTTAGATCATGCCTCAAAATTGAGCAAAAATCGAAAAAATGCATTTTCGTCACTCTTTATAGTGATCTTAAATCTGAGACGGACATGAAGAAGCTTCACATAAAAATACTTACTTCAACGCCGGAAGTTTAGCACTATGCTGAATATCATCGAGAGAACTTTTGCTTTGTGCCAGAGATTTGGAAACAGCGCCAAATTTTGGGTGCTGAGGACTTAGCACGAGTTTAGGATGGTTGCAAACTTTTCGGAGATATTGAAGGGCCTAAAAAAATTCAGCGTCATTTAGGGTATTTATTAGTACAAATTAAAATAAATAACCTGAAAGATATGTGAATGTTTTCCGCCTTCATCACCTCCGCCGGCTCTTAAACTGGCAGCTGCTCGACTTTTGGCGAAATCTTCGTATAAGCTTTCCTGCATCGGGCTTAACTCGCAATAATAGTCCTGGGTTATCTTTGGCGGTAAATCCTGAAAGATCGCGCAAATTTCAAAGTTAAAAAGGGGTGTAATAAAGAGTTGCAAATCCGCAGTGATGGAGCCAAACAATTAAATAAATATCGATAATCAATAATGAAAATACAAACTCGGCTAAAATTAAGCCAAATAGATAGATCCTTTGCATATCATACCTGTAACACATCTTCCTTCAGCCTCCTTAATAGAAATGGCAGTGCCTGTCGATGCAGCGCTTCCATAGCCAACGCTCCAGCCTCCTGATCTTTTGGGCTCGCTTTTGGATCCCTTGCTAACAGTATCGGCCTTCCAAATCTCGCACTAAATTGCTTTTCGCTCCCCAAAAATCCAGGCATTAGGAAGTCGAAAAGTGACCAAAGTTCCAAAACATTATTCTGAATCGGGGTCCCACTTAAAATCAGTCGATGATTGGATTTTAATAGTTTAATGGCTTTAGATATTTTCGTTTTCCCATTCTTAATGATATGTCCTTCGTCCAGGATGACATAATTCCAAGAAGTGGAAGAAAAGAAGGAGATATCGTTACGGACAATGTCGTAGGACGCAACGAGAAGATTGTGGCTTTTGAGCTTGGGTTGGAGTTGTTGTCGCTCGGCCGGAGGACCGTGGTAGTGAAGGGGAGAGAGGTGGGCGCGGGATATGAATTTTTCTATTTCGTAAACCCAGTGACCTGGATTTTTTAAATAGGTTAGTGAACAGGCAAATTAAAATAAAAATATGTGATTTTTTAGAACACTAAGTTAGGCAAATGTACAGTTTTAACATGCCAGAGGAAAACTTAGAATTATTTGACAAAACACTTAATTCTGGGTTGCCCATTCTCTTCAAACTTTACAGTAATACTATTGTTCAACAACCCAAGGTTTTACAAACATTTAACTTTTAGAAAAACAAGTCAAAGGTTACCTGTCAACGTCGGCGGACAAACTACTAATGAAGGAAGTTGTTCTGCGCCCCTTTCCACCCGCGCAGCGTGATCGCTACCCAAAATACAAATGCTCTGCAATGTTTTCCCAAGTCCCATATCGTCTGCCAGAATTCCATGAAGATTGAACGCATTTAAAAATCCGAGCCAATTAACACCAGATTGTTGATAGGGCCTTAATTCCGCTGAGATGGGGACAGTTATTTCGTACTGTGGAATTTTGGCTGGATTGAGCAACTGTTCTAAAAATTCCCGCTGTGCCGCCTTCTGCGCCAAGAGGGATGGAGGAAGGGAGGGAGGATCAGGAACTCCGCCCTCCAACGGCATCAACCGAACCAAGGTGGCAAAGGTGAGGGAAGCCAACAACCGGATGCTTTCGTCAGGGTCAGACATTCGACCTGCAAATAGAAGGAAAATTTGTTACAAGATACTTTGAAAAGTATGATAAGTTTAAATGTTATTCAATAATTAAAGGTTTTTTCTTGAAAATGGAGATGTAAAATTCAAATTTACCCAAAACAGGGACGACTAGCAGAACAATATAAGGCAACAGGTCCAATCCCAGTTTATCAACTGTGCACCAAATTGCTTCGAGCGCGCCTTGACGTCCGACGTCACTTTTAATTCCATTACCGACGAGTTCGAGTCTTGGCAGGACTTTGGCAGCTATTGCTGGCATAACGGTATCCGGCATTAATGATGCCCAAACGGCAAGGCATCGAGAACCCATGTGACGAACCGCGACCTCACGATGGCTCAAAAGATCACATAGTTTATCGATTTGAGAACAGAGCTGCGAAAGGTAAGAAATCGGTTTGAGTTGGTTGTGTATTATGAGTCTTTGACTTTTGCCCTAATGTCAGAATTAAAACTGAGACAATATTTGAAAAGAGTTTTCGTTAACTGAGCACGAAAACTTTAAGGTTTCGGCTCAAAAGATCAGATGTTGTCGCACGACTGACAAAAGTTGTCCAGCTAAAACTACTCTAATTTTTAGAGCTAATCTCAAGTTAAAAGTCAAAGCTTATAATTTTAATTTAATACAAAAGGTCAATAACCTACCGTAGGATAAAGCTTGACGTGAAATGAGGGTGAAATTATTTCTAGGATGACT
>JAQIXN010002513.1:0-11322 GCA_034698145.1 Proisotoma minuta
AACTCCAAGCCTTTAAGGGACTTCTTAGAGGACTTAAAAAAGGAGGGGGTGGTAGTGGGGGCTGGAGACCAAGGCCCAATAAGGGAAGCAGTGGGAGTGGTGGTGGGTGGGGCTCAAGTTCAAGCAAAGGAAATGAGCAAAAAGGATGGGGTTCAAGTTCAAACAAGGGCAGTGAGCAAAAGGGATGGGGTTCTTCAAAAGAATCATCTTCCGGTTCCGGTGGTTGGGGTCAACAGGAAAACGAATGGAAACCAGGTAAAAACTAACGATTAGAAAAATAAAATGTATATCGATTGTTTTAATTTCCATTTGTCAGGTAATGGTGGATATTCCAAGGGAAATTCTGGTTGGGGTCAACAACAAAACCAACAACAGCAAGGCTGGGGACAACAGAATAATCAACAACAGCAAGGCTGGGGACAACAGCAATCTTCTGGAGGTTATTCAAATGGAAACAATGGTGGATGGCAGGCTCCACAACAGAATCAGCAACAAGGTTGGGGTCAACAAAACAACCAACAACAAAATCAGCAGCAACAACAAGGCTGGGGACAGCAACAGTCTGGAAACAATGGTGGATGGCAAGCACCTCAACAAAACCAACAACAGCAAGGTTGGGGACAACAGTCCTCTGGAAATACTGGAGGTTGGCAAGCAGCTCCGCAAAATCAAAATCAGCAACAAGGATGGGGACAACAACAAACGTCCGGAGGTTATTCCAGTGGCAGTAATTCGGGATGGCAAGCACCTCAAACAAACCAACAACAAGGCTGGGGACAACAAAATAATAATAATCAACAACAAGGATGGGGTGGTCAACAACAGCCCTCAGGTTATTCTGGAAGCAGCAATAATTCAGGATGGCAACAATCTCAACAAAAAAGTCAGCAACAAGGTTGGGGTCAACAGCAATCTTCAGGAGGATATTCTGGAAGCAGCAGTAATCAAGGATGGCAGGCCCCTACAACAAAAGCCTCTACTTCAAGTGGATGGCAGGCCCCTTCATCCTCTGGAGCCAGTGCGTGGAGTGATTCTTCAAACACCAATTCTAATTCCGGTTGGGGTCAAAGTCAGAAAAGTGGGGGCAGCGGTTGGAAATCTTCTAGTCAATTGTAAAAGTTTTAGCTAGTTTACACTATTTTAGAAATTTACAAAAAGTGATGCCATATACATAGAACGAGGCAAGCGTATTTATTTAAGTTAAAGGTCATTTATTTTTTGGGTAAAAGTTTGCCTCTTGCTTTTTTTGCAAAATTGCCATGTACCTGCCACAATGTACGTAATCTTAGGTGAATTTGGATGAATAATATGAAAAGAGAATTTCACAAAGTCAAATCATTTTGTTTGCTACAGATTCATAAAAACTAAACTGGTTTACAATGCATGTATACCTTACGGTTATTAGAAAGCCGGTAGCTAGCTTTAGGTCCTATGAATTTGTTTACTGTATGTACGTGTTGATCTCTAAATGTCTCTAATTGAAATTGCTCACTGACTGCCGCAAAAGATTTATAGCAAAGTTAATTAGCTCATTAAAATAATAGGGTATCAACAAATTTAATTAGAGGATTAGGTTTGAAAAGGTGTCAAGTTATTGTATAGTGTGGTCAGAGACCTCATCCTCGTCAGTTTGCTCTATTTCTTCTTCCTCAGAGGATTCGTCTTCCTCTTCTTCTTCCTCCTCTTCTTCTGATGATTCCTCCTCATCTCCAAACTTTATAGCCTCGTCATCTTTTGTAGCTTGGTCACTTATTTGCTGCAACCTTTTTTAAAAAAAAAACAGATAAATATAGTTTGCACAAATAACATGTATAAATTGATTCTTTATTTCTTACCCGTAAAGGAATGGACGTAAATCCATTTTTAAATATTTCCTTAAACTGCTGCCACTATTAGGGGTCAGGTCCTTCATTGTAACGGCTGACATTTGTTCCCAATGAGAAGGACGAAGAGTTGGATTGCAGATTATTTTTAGAATATCAAGATGCGTCTATATATATAACACTCTTCATAGTATTTTTATAATGTTAAAATTTTTATAAAATAATGTTACCCGAAACTGCGAAATGCTTTCAAGTGTGACGTTGCATAATTTTAATGGTGGTGGAATTTCATCCAAATTGTCTTCGTCGTAAATTAGCGATATTGGGATTTGCCTTTCTTTGGCTTCTTTTTCCTTTGCGGCTTTTATCCTTCCCTTCAAAAGCTGTTGGAGCTGATCAAGCTCCCTAAAAAGTGTTAAATCGTAAACTCAAATCCATAAAGTTAACAGTTTGTATTCAGTATTTAAGCATTATTGAATTTTACGTGTAGTAATTTGACGTTTCGTTATCAATTGCTACTGGATCCAGTTGAAAGTCTCCGTCCATATATTTTTTCTCTGCCTTTTGCCACTGGAGAACTGTGGTGAATAGCTGAGTGAAGGGCTCAATATGTGATCTGATTTCAACCATGTCCGCAAATTCCGAAGGATTTAACTTAAATAGCAATTCTTCACTATTGATCCAGTTGATTCCTTCTTGTAGGATGGCCACCCGTTTTGTAACGTATTTCAAGTCCTATTAAATGTTGTATACCAAACAAATAAACTAAAATCCTGACGAAAATTCACATTATTACAGTCATACTTACTTCACAGTATTGAGGAACAAGTTCGTATTCTCCGTAGCGTCCAAAATCATCTCTAACACGCCTTAAAAGTTTTTTGAGATCGGCTTTCACTTCCTGCGTTTTTTGATGAAGTTGGTCTTCAAACAAAAGTTTTTGGTCTTCAATCATCTATGGACAAAATTATTAACATCAATTTTAATAGTCTAAAAATTAATATCAGCAACTAATATACATATGCATCTAAGTCATCTAATTAAAGACTAAACTATATATAAAAGCTATTACAAGCAAAAAGATTTTAAAAATCTTTTATACTGGATCCACTTTGAAAAAATCCCAGAGGAAAGCATCCGGCTGCATTAATCGTTTAGAATAGAAATGCAGATAACGATAAAATTGAGGAAATTAAACATTTTAAAATTTTGATTTACAATAGAACTTTTCTCAAATGCTGGTTGAATTTTACGGAGGAGTTTATGAGCTGTGACGGTCAACTCCATGTCGTCTATTCCCAACAAATAATAGTCCATGAAAGCCAAACACATTCTGCTTCCCTCCACCACATCTTCCTTCAGCTTGGGAAGCAAAATCCCACGAGCTTCGTCAATATATTGGATAAGGTCCATGAGTTCTGCGGTTGTTGTAGGTTTTTTGAGAAGTTTGTCTCGAATTTCTTTGTAGCCCATGATTATTTTGTAGCTGTGGGCTCGAAGCCATTTTGTTGTAAAATCTGAGATGATGTTTTGATGATTTTTGCAAATGTCATGAAGCCGTGTCATAACGTCTTCGTTGTTTACTTGCAGCCAACCAATAAACTCATTTTTTGGAATATCATAGGTCTTGCGGGTATATTCATGAAGGATCGCGGCCTCTTTAAAACCGTCATGGAACGTTCGACCTTCTCTTGTCGCAACTTGAGCTTGCAGAGCTGCCCTTTTACTACCGTCTAAAAGGGGGAGAAATTGCTCATCTATTTAACAAAAAAAAATAGTAATAACTTGGACTTTCTTTTGCTGCTTTGTTAAAAAATATGTAATTGTATGATTGAGCAAAAACCTACAAATTCGGTTGCAAAGTACAAGAGCGTCTTCTAGCCAGCGTTCCATAACATTATGAAATCTTTCCGTAATTTGTTCCAAAAAGAATTGGGGCAGCGAAACTTTACAAAAAGCCCTCGAGGACTTTTCATTCTCTCCTCCGGAAATGGAGGCGTCCGTAACTTCTGGGATCCCTTGAACAACATTTATAATTTCATCAATTATCTTTTTCAAACAGTACATCCATCCGTCCATTGGTGGGGCATAAACAATTTTCCCCTCGTCCACTGTTGTGTCAACAAGTATCCTGGGAAGATATTTCTCATAATTTTCATAGCTTTCCATTATCTCTGTCACCGTGTCCATAACCCATTTTGTCCCCTTTGGAAAAATACAGTGTTTTGAATTAAAATGAGTTAGTGTTTTGTAAAAGAAACTTTTTTTTCTGTAACCCACATTGCAAACAATCATGTGCGACGCACATCCAAGGATTTGTTTCTGTTTCTTTTTGGAAAACATTTTTAGCCCCACTGGATTTTGAAACATTCGTTCCAATTGAGGTACAAATTTTTGGAGAAAGAGATCCCCATTGATACGAATTTGTTGAATAATTACATCCCTCAATTCCACAGGTCTCATGTAATTTGCAGAGTACATTCTTTGAAAGGAACCATATTAAATAATGTTTAAAATATGTTTGAAGGAGCTTATAAGTTAATTATGTATGTATATTAAATACTCTTTAATTTTTTCTGGATAGAATAGTTTGTAGCTGCACATGGCATCTCGCATTTTGAGAAAACCTTTTGCCACCACCGGATTAAGAAGGCGAAGCTGTTGGAGAATTATGTGTCGATTTATGCGATAACTTTCCCACCATGGAGGCGGCCCCGTGGAGAATCTAAATGCAAAATGCGAGAGCAATTAAATAAGAGTAAACCATTTAAAACTTTATTTGTTATTACATTGGCCACTTTTCCTCGAGGGCGTAAGGATTTACATATCCTGGAGGTGGGACGAGGAGAAAGTTTAGAACCGTTTCATGCAACACGAGATCATAACGATCTTCAATTTCCTTCAAAAGTTGCTTTAAAAGTTCAGGATGCTTTTTCTTCATATGAGCAGGGACTTTCTAGGGGAAAATTTGAAGTTTTAAATTTCTCAATAGAGTTAAATTGGTGACATTATTTTTACCGCAGTCATTCTTCTAAGCCATGATTTTTGTATGGGTACAATTGTGGTGGATTTGACACTGTCTCTTCGATATTCTTCAAAGTCGGCTTGTGTCAGAAAAGCTTCCAGTTCTGCAACCTCATTTTTTTCTTTGTCTGCGTCTCCTTTCTCGTCTTTATACACGACATCAGCAACTGTCTTTTTTACCTTCTTGCCCTTTCGGATGACCATCTCGCTGTCCTGTTTCTTTTTCTCTTTAATCCCATTGTATAGAAGAAGGGGATGTTGTGCCCAAGGGTCGTGTCTCACGCAGTCAAGTGAGGGTACTGGAGGCATCACAAAAATTTCTTCCTCTCTTTTCTGAAGCAGAGTTTTCTTAGGGACTGCCCGTCTACTTTTGACTTTGCAAAGATCATTACGAATTACCGGTGTTTCTCCTCCCATCGTTTTGCTTTGATGTATGCAATTGCAGCAATTTCCAGAAAATGTCTTTGACTCTCTTTCGCTTATCAAAATTCTTATATGTACAGAGAATGAAGGGAACTCTGTGGAAACATTTGATAGCAAAGAGGGAGGAATGTATCGATTACAAATTAAAGTTTTCCTTCCGGTTCGGTTACAATAAAGCCACGTATTGAACAAACATATTTTATTTTGCTTTCACCTACTGAGATATAGCTACAAATAAATGAATTCGTCATTTTTATCATCTCAAGACCCTTGTTTATTTGATACAAAAAATTTAAGTTTAGGAAAAACTTAAGATCTCGTTACAGAATAAAATGGCATAAAGCTCTCGATTGTTATTGAGCCCTTGGCCGCATCAGCATCATCCCCTTCTCCCTCGTTTCCACTTTTTGGGATATCTGCAATGATATTTGTGGGAGGCGAAACTTCTATTCTTTCTCCGACCTTTGAATCAGGTCTCCCATCTTCTTCTTTAGAATATTCTCGAATCACAAGGTTTTGGCGGACACTGTCTGGCCCAGGAACATGAATTGGCATCATTTGTGAAGGTTTAAGGGGTTTACGGTTCCCTAACTTTTTGCTGCTACGATTTCTCCCTACAGTTTGAGCATATGAGAACGATTTACTTGGACATTGTAATGGCAAAATGTTTGGGAGTTGATGTATGTTATTTGCAGCTTTCTTTTGTTTGGATGATTTACAAAGTTTAGGAAAAGGTTCAAAGTTGGGATCAGTTTTTGATTTTTCCAAGAGTTGCAAAACTTCCTTCACGTCACAGCGTGCGAGTCCCATCCACCTCTTATCCGACGGTCCTGCCAAATACTGCTCAGCCAGACTTTGAACAAGATCCGAACTCAGATCGTAAATCCACTTGAGGCTATCATATCCTTCTGCAAGACGTTCCAATTGGGCTTGCTGTGCTCTTTTCTGACTACTGCATATGCTTCTTTCCATCAGAGTCGTCTCCCTTTGCACTTGATTCAAATTCTGAAGCAGGGCTTTTCCGTAGCCCTTATACCTTGTCAACGCCATTGAGAGCATTCTTTTCTGCTCGCTTGCAAAAGTTGGTGCGGAATATGACAAGGTACTTTTTTCCTTTTGATTATCATACTCCTGCACCGCATTCTTCTCCCATTCAAATTGCCTCTGATATCTTGCACTTCGTTGAGCTAAATTAATTTTGAAACCAGTTTTTCCATCTCTTTCCAACTCTTCCAAAATTTCCTGTTCTTGATCCCTCATCGCAGGCATCCAATCTTGTTTTTGATGCAAGATGTGTCTTCGGGGGACGTAACTCCTCCAAAATTGTTTTTCCTCTGACCATTCTTTTGCTCTTTGGACGGATGAGGTTCCACAACGCCCATTGTTGAATTGATTTATTTCTGCGAGACGTTTTTGACGATTTCTTTTGGCCCACATCTCTTCCCCTAAAAGTAACTCATCACTTTGGACAGAAATGGAATTGAGGATAGAATCAAGACCATGCTTTTGATGTATGATTTGTGATTTATTTGGGGTCAACTGGGCATTGGTAAACTTTCTCCCGGAGCTGGGGAACAAAGTCTCCAGGGATGAAGCCATTATCGCTTTGCGTTTGAAAATTGGAATGAATATGCGTTTTTTTTTTTTAATTATAGAGGCAAGATGAATTGACCTTTGTTGTCATGCCGCGGTCGCGGCTGGCAAGTTACCAAGTTTTTTTTTATATGCCTTGTTATAGAGGTATTCTAAAAAATAAATCCTTAAAATTTCCATACCAATGGAAATGGAGTGAGAAAAAAGTCAATATAAACTTATTACTTGTTTTATTGCACCCATTTCAATTTTGTTCTTCAGTTCAAACACATTAAGTCTCTTGTCAGTAAATTTCTTCAATGGATCAAAAAGATTTCTTGGGACAACGCCCAAAGCGCCCGCTGACCGGCTACGGCCGATTTTTGCAAGAGTACTTTAGCACCCACAACGGTGTCTCTGGAGTCGATGTAAAAAATCCTAAATCAGTAGTCACTGCATTTAATAAGTATTGTTTCTATCCTATATAGGGATTCCGGTCCGCGGCTCTGGAATGGAATTGCAAAAGTCAGGAAGAAAAACTAGTTTACATCGAACAGACTGCAGAAGAACGCAATCAGTACCAACTTGACATTTCACAATGGCGTCAGAGGAAAGATGCTCTCAAACGTCCCCCGACTCCTTTTCCCCTCTTTCTAAGAGATGTTTGGATTGCAAGTGCAAAATGAAACTTTTTTTTTTTTAAATTTAGTAACGTAATTGACCGTGTCAATAATTTATTTTAGAGCCAACGTGATTCCGGAACTCAGAGTAATGTTCCAGATGTTGCCAGAATTGCTTCGGAACGTTGGAGAGAGATGCCAGACTGCGAGAGGGACGAGTACACTGCGATTCACGCTGCGATGATGGCTCGCTACAGAGCGGAGCAAGAAAAACTTCGACGAGAAGGAACTATGGACTTGGAATGGAGGTCGCAAGTGATGACAGCCAAAAGAGCAAAAAAGGATGAGCAACTTTCTGACGAAGAACAGCAAGAACAAGGAGAACAAATTTCGATGGATGCAGAAGGAGATGAGACTATTTACAATGGACTATTTTCCAACAACTTTCTTGGTTCGATTTTTGGCCGTACAAGTAAAACTGAAGAAGCACCAAATTCACAAGACAATATTTAAATCTATAATATGGTTTAACGTAGCTCCAATAATTCCAATCAATCTATATTATGTAATGAAACGATTTTGTCTGATGCAGTAATTGATGATATATGCGTATTCATTTTAATAACTTAGTTTATTACTATATACTTTAACTTATTTATTATCAACAAAGTGAATCACTGACTGCGGCCAATACTTGGAGTAATTATTATTATTACTTCATTATTATGGTTGATGGGAGATTACGAATTTTCGACTAGACAAAGGCAGGCTAATTTTATTCTATTCCTTATTGGTTATAGAAGATGATAATAATTTAATAATGAACTTTGGTTGCATACTGATTTTTTAGTAACCGGGATTAATTTTGGCATTAACTTAATTTGTTAGCTGGCCTATACTTTATTGTTATATTAGTTTCTACTTTTTGTATTTACGCTAATGGACAGATTTCAATCGGAATTCAGCAGATCTAAAATACATTTTTTTTAGGTTAGAGGCACAATTACAAATTTATTATTAGTCCAATGCATATCATAGCAAAACTTCTTTTTGTCGCTGATATTATCTCCTTGTTTGTGGTCATCGTCACTTATTCCAAAGCCGCCTTGGACTGCGTCTGATCTTCATTTAACTTGTGGCAGTGGTTAATTGTTTATTTTAATCTAAGCTATGAAAAAGAGGTTCTCTGATGGCAGTTTCTTGGTTCATGAACATTTCTTTAGAGTAAGTGATTATTAGTCTAAAAAATATTGAACAAGTTTACGAAACAAAGCAAAATAAAAAAAAATAAAGCGAAACAAAAGGTACAACAACAATAACAACAACAACCTTTAATCATTTTTACTTTCACTCATAACAATGCAAAATAATTGGTAAGCGCAAACTATTAATTCTTTATACACACCTAGTTATCTATATTTTATACAAAATGTATGAGATTCATGACTCCTTCTTTTTCCTTATTATAAAATGTCTTACAATTTAATGTCTTGTATCTGCAAATAAAATTAAACTATATAGAATATCAGATCATAATACTTTTCATAATAATTTTTGTGTAATATCTTCAAAGTCTTGTGAATTAAGCCACACCCACACAAAGCACAAAACAAATTTAAAAATTAAAACTTTGGAATGCCTCATCTTCAAACGCATACTAACTAAATTTTTCTTATAGCTTTTGAATAGGGAAATAATTTAAATGACTTAAAATTTTTGTTTGGTGGGTCTATATCTTATCAGTCTGCTGCAGGCTATTTAAAATTCTTTATATAAAAAAACGTGCTAACTATAATTAAATTAAATGTTCAATTGGGATTAGAGAGCGTTAATGGTATATGAGAAAATGGCTAAAACAAAACTGGGAATAATGAGGATGACTAAGGGGGTTGAGGGGAAGGAGGCCCCGCTAATGGAGGCGATATAGGCCACGGTGACGTCGTCCGGTTGCATTAACACGGTATCAATTATGTGAATTATCCCGTTTGTACATCTCACATTAGGACGCACAATTTGTGCCCGTTCGTTCATCCAAGTTACGGAATACTCATACGGCCCCAAATGTTCTGGGGAATAAGAGCTCGCGTAATGTCCCCCTGCAATCAGAAAAAATAATTTAAAAAATGTCAACAATCTTAATAGATTATTTTGTAACATACGAGAACTGTATGGAATTTGTCTAAATCTTGTTTCCAAATCTTGTCTATTTTCAACTCTCAGTATTCCATGAACCGCTTGGATTGGAAAGGAATGAAGGGAAGCGTTGGATGAGAGCTCGCGAAGTTGTTCCACAGTGAATTCCCTTCCCACGACCATATGTCGCTCAATTATCCGCGCAACATGGTAGCCAAATCCACCCATTTGAAGCTTCTTAAATTCTGAGGGGGCAGTTCGATAAACTTTTTCCCAGGCGAGATCATTAGGAGCAAAAAGTGTGAATCTCATGTTGGGATCGTTGAATTGCATGTTGAAGCTGTCTTGAGATGTTAGCTCATATGTCTTTCTAAAAATAGATTAGCGGCGGGATAATATGAAAAGTACTTAACGCACTTATCGCCATCTATGTATCTAATATATTCTTATAAACTTACTGTAGCATAGGATCTGACCGTAGCTTTTCAAAAATGTTTTGATCAGCATAACCAAGCATTCTGTCAATCATGTGGATGACTCCGTTGGTTGCCCCAATGTCGGGTTGGGTAATTGTGGCGTTGACGCCACCTCCTTCAACGTACAAAATCCTCCTCCCATCCACAATGTTATAGTTGAAGAAAAGTTGCTTGTTCTGGGCTGCCGTTGTTACTTGAAATGGAGCTCGCTGTAATTGCATAAAATAGCTTTAATTAGATTGTGCATAAATTAATTTTATGCCAAATTGAATTTATTAAATACCTCGCTTGCTTCCGTAATATTATCTGAACGAACTGTATTAAGAACAATGTGAAGCCGAAGGATTTCATCAAGTTCTGTTTTGTTTGCTTTTATCATGTCAATTGTTGACCGGTTCAAAACCTATATATTGCATTGAATTGTTTGTATCTTTTTCTGGCTAAAATACATATTAATAAGGACTCTGATTAATACCTCGTTACTAGGAACAAAGACCGTGATCCCTTGATTTCCTGGTGGTCTTTCCAATAAATTTTTGAGTTCATCTGTCCCGTGTTCTCGAACTAATTCGAAAAATTTGTACAATGGTCCGTCCTTTTTCTCATTCTGTAGTTCCAATCAAGAATATTCATTTTAACCAATTAAAATATGTACGTGCAAACTTTTCAAGCACAAAATAAAACGGTACTAATAATAATTATATTATCCATTTTTGTTCGGCTTTTGAGGATATTATTTGATGTGATACTGGCAACTGCAAAATCCACTCTCTAAAAAGAACTTTTTCTAGCAACTTTTTTGTTTAAAAAGTAAAAATATAATCCATCCAAAATTAATGTGTAATTAATACAGCCAAAAATATATAATATGTAGCAGTGAAAACACTAAAAATGCACATACAGTTAAATAAATTTTCAAGGTAGAGACGTGCGTGCTATATAAAGTGAGTTTATAATGAGACGGACTTACAGTGCCAGATTTGTACACATTTTCTCCCTATGTCCGCAATTAAGCAATTGTAATGAATTGTAAGAACAAAATTATTTCATTAAACATTACCACCATCACGTAAAAATAAGTAAATTAACAGAGAAAATAAGTACAATCACAAACAACACGAGAATTAAAAAAATGTTGAAAAACGTTTTGCAAAAAGAGCAACAACTCTACATACCGCTAATGTTTGGTAGACAGTGGAATCGATAACCACAAGAGGCTTGCTTATCAGATGAACAACCCCATTTTTCACT
>JAQIXN010002514.1:0-11321 GCA_034698145.1 Proisotoma minuta
TAAAAACAACGGTACCAAATACGAATACGTGGCGTTGACCTAAACTGTCGAAAAACGGTCACCAATTTCCAAAAACACAAATGGGGCATCTTTTCTCACTAAAATTCAACGGGGAAGACGAATTCGATATGCAAAATTACCTTGTCGTGACCATAAAGTTGTTTCACAACTTTTTTACATCCGTCTTGCGATGGTTTATTTGGGATGAAAAGAAATCACTTAACTGCCAACTGAAGGATGAATGAAGTTAAGAATGAAATGAACTGTGGCAAATGACTCATTCGTATCTTTATGGTCGATTTTAAGAAGTCAACAAGGATATGTTATTGTGGAGGGTACATAATACATAACTAACTATATATCCTATAATAATGAACCCTTTAAAACAATTGTTGGCTTTGATCCCATATATAATTTAGGTACATAATACAGCTCGTATTTTTCACCCAAAAACTTTGATCGCAATCGCATGCCTTTTTGATGTGCTTCCACTTGACATTTTGCATGTTTTTCAATTTCTAAAGGTTACTTTACAATTTACGTAATGCGATGTGACTGATCCAACTTTTTGTTTGGAGGATGGGTGAAAAATCTCCTGGAAATGTCCTGGAGCAGATCAAAGAGTTGCATGGAATTATAAAACGAAATAAAAGTTATTTTGAGAGTGTCCTTTGAAGCACAAGGCTACAAAATTACAAAAGGGAGTAACTTGAGCAGCTCCAAATGAAATTTGTTGGAAACCTGAGCCCTCGTAAAACCAAGCACGTAAACACATTAAGTAATAAACCTCTGTAAATGGACGTAATTAGAGGTTGGAGCCAAAGGACAGAGGGACAAAGTGCCTTTGCTTTGGTAGGTGCAATTTCAATTGGTTAGTTTGTGGCAATTGATAATGAGTCAGAGGAAAGTTATTCATTGCATACTTTGACCACTTGCTCATCGTTTGTGGCAGGAAGTGAGTAAATACAGTTTTGGACCCAAACTATTATGTGTAAAGCTATTGGCCCATTTCTGTCAAAAATCGTCAGTTTTTGTCCCTTTTAAGCTATTTTAAGATTTGGGAGACGGATGTGAGCCTGATGAAATGATGGTCACCTACCTTACTAATTGTTGGATGGGTAAAAAACTTGTTAGCTTCTAAATTTGATGAGGACAGCGATTTAATTCATTTGAAGAATGGGGCGACTTCTCATCCCTTCATGTTCTTTTCAACGACATTGATGAGTTTGGCTAAGGGACATGGACATGGACAGGGTGACGATAAGGGACAGGTCCTGCAAATAAAGAGAGATTATGTACATGAGGCAATTTGAGAAAGGGAAAATGATGATGCTACTTCTGCATGCTTTCCCTGAAAATTGGAGTTTTAGGAGTCAGACTTTTCTAGAAGAGACCTTTGAATCATAATTATTTTCAATTATTTACTTACTATTAGTTTTTCAAAACTAGTAAGTAAATTTATAAATTAATTCCATTTATTACAATTTTAACTAAATCCTAAATATTCCTAAAATTCTAGAATAAAATGAGGTCCAAACGGCCACGGGAGCCGGAGGGGAGTTTAGAGTCTGTGGAAAGGGACGGCGAAGGGCTGCCGTCCTCTTGGAATCCAGAAGTTCCAGAGCCCCAAGACGGCCACATCAAGAAATGGACTTGCTTGGGCCCTGACGAAGAGGAGGAGGACGTTTTGGAGGAGGACGTTTTGGAGGAGGTAGTTAGGGAGGGGAGGAGTGGCCAGTTGAAGAATGGTAATTATTTGCGAAATTGATGCTTAGTACATGCCACTCTTTCAATTTAGCATTAAACTTTTCATTTTAGGGTGGTAGAGGACTCAGACACAGACATCGGCGACGACTCCGAGGAGTAATTAGATTTTAATTATTTCTAATTTGCGAACTGTATATTAAAATGGGTTATTTTGGAAATTTCAGGCAAGCTGAAGATTGTGCTTACCCGACGTAAGTAATTTAACAAGGTTAATATTCTTACCTCAAGATTTGATTAAAACTCCAATTTTTCCAATTTCCCAAAAACTGCTGTTTCCATTTCCTTTTTAATTTAATTTGTGGAATTACAAGTGGAACTAACTAAACTATTCTAACAGCTTTAAAGAGTTGAACTAAAGCAAAGCTGCGTTTTTGTAACAGCAACAAATGTTGGGTTTAATTTAATTTTAGAATTTTGATTTATGGCATTTACTTTTACGACATTTATCTCGTTCGTCGTGGGAGGAAAATATTTAAAGGGAACATTCTACATTGCACAATATTGCCTTAACTTCAAATCTCAATATTTGGGCTTATAATACTCACGAAGGCTGTACTTTTATGATTTTCAGGAAGGAAGCAGAGTCAAAAGAATGAAAAGACAAGATTAAATATTCAGAACTTTAATTGTTACCAAAACATAATTCCAATTATACACCATTAGAGATAAATGTTTATATTGTGTGTACTGTCGAAAACATTCAAAAATAATAAAGCTGCAACTTTGAAAAGTATTTTGTTGGATTTGCTTTGAAAGCATAACTTTTTAAGAATGCATTGAACACTATTTGCAAAGGTAATTTATCTTAATTTTGGTTTTTGAACACAATTTAAAATATATTTTGTATTTATTTTAGACCATGGAATCGTTCTCAAATATAGGAATTTTTTCTGAAGATTCATTTCTTAATTCAAGTTCCATTGTTGGTGTAAAATGCAATCGAAGGCCACAACAAAATGCTCCTAAAAACTCCTTCTCTTATGAAAAATACGCTGCGGAAATTTCGTCCAGAATCAGAAATACAAAAGCAGAGCCTTCAGATGAATACCTTAAACAAGAGCTGTTTTCATTTTACGGGGAGATGGACGAGGGGGATGAGAAATTTGCTCAAATATTTCAAAATTACAAAGAAGAACGGCTGGAATTTCAGGGTGGGGATGAGAGGCCTGAGAAACTTGAGCCAAAAACATTTTTATGGGAGGACAGCCGTGGTCAGTTGGTTACAATCGATCCCTTTTTGCTACCGAGAAAGCGAAAGGTAACACATCATTTTAAAATTTCTGGTAAAAAGTCTAAATATGTATCTTTATCTTTACAAAGGCCATCCTGCAAGATCAATCCCATTACAGTCGAAAAGAATCCGAGCTTTGTTCCATAATCTCTCAAATAATTGATCGTCATCCTCAAGGAATCTGCAGTTCTCTCCTTCTCCAAGAACTAAACAAATCCTGCCCCCACAACAAATACTACGAGCTGCCCTCAATTACCAACAAAATTTGCAGTGTCGTTTCAATTTCTCCTGAAAAATCCCTCTGCTTCCATCCTCAATTGAAAGGAGCTGTATCTCACGCGTTGCTGGAAAATATTTGGCATAAGCTTAGAGTTGTTACGAGCCTGAAGCTTGGAATTGTTCGACTATCCTCCCTATTTCCTCTTTGTTCTCAGATTTTTGGTTGGGAATCCACGGATTTTTGGAAGCCTTGGGGTTGGAGATCGGAAGGGGAATTTGTCCAAGCTTTGATGACTATTTGGGGAGATCTTGATGCCAAATTGGTCATTAGGGGAACAACAGGTTATCTTACAATTGTTGCCAACGAGAGACAATCTCGACTGATCGAGGGACAAGCATCGCTAACAAAAAAGAAGACTGTTGAGAAAAGGCAACCGCAGCCTTTGAAAAATGAGAGTGAAAGTGCATTCCCATCTTTGGATTTTTCTAAAAAGCATCCAAAACCTAAATATGTTCCTATGACAACTGCTAATACAACTCCTGGATGGAACAAATTGTTTAAATAAATGTGATAACTTTTTTAAAAATTAATTTTTCAACATTTCAGATTGTTTATTTGGCTCCTGGTAGTTTTGTCATCTTTTGGTCTTTGATTATTTACATTTAGCTATTTTTTAGAGTTCTTGAAAAAAGTAATTCTGCTTATTTATAAATAAAATTTTAGGACTAAAGACTAGGCCTTTGTTACAATTTACGTTTACATATTCTTAATATTTTTCTTAAATCCAATTAATTTAATAATCATCATGATTGGAAGAATTTTCAAATGCTAAAAACTACTCATCACAAAATCCCTTAAAGTCACAACGCATTAGCAGCTTGGCTTTTGTAAATTTCAAGTATTTAACTTTTGTTTAAATAAGTACCTTAAACAATTTTCTAGTACTATGTGTAATTAAGGAACGTTCTTTGACTGCGACTTGAAACATTCCAAAAGAAGCTTTAAAGGGAACAAAAAATCATAATTGTGTATAAGTACAAATGAATGGAAAAGTAACCAAACTAACTAATTTTAAATATTTATCTTAAATGACTTTTGTAGCTAGTTTCTGCTTTTGTTAAACAACAAAATTGTCAAGTGAGTGGGCTTCAGACCCAAAAGTACCACAAAAATAAACTAGAATTCATAATAGTCATCGTCGTCCTCGTCGTCTTCGTCGTCGTCTTCAACCTCGGGGGCCGAATCTCAGGAATTTGGGAGCGTGAAGGGCGTGACGGAATAAACGTAGCACCGGTTGCAAACCCGAACAGGTTTCGAATGGCCATAACGTGGAAGCGGGACAGAGTTACCAGAACACTTGCCGCAAAATACCTGTAATTGAGTGGAAATTAGTATCAGTTGCTTACATTGGTAAATGATAAAAAACAAGCACTAACCTTTCCACAATTTCTACAGTGATGTCGTCTCCTCATTACAGTAAAACTGGAAGAGCAAGCCATACAGTTCGGGGCCAAATCATCCGGAACCCAAGTGGGAGGGGACATGACCCCAGAGCTTGAACCCACAGCTTCTTCTTCAACAACAAGACCACTCACGCTCCCAATGCCGCCGCTGCCCCCAATACCAATGCCGACACCGATCCCAACCCCCACCCCAACGCCACAACTCACAGGCGAATGTTCCTCTTCATGAAGACTGGGTTCTGGCGTCAGGTCAAGTCCGAGGCCTGTACCGTCAAGACTTCCACTATCGTCGGCTTCAGTAGCTTCGTCACTTTCTTCAGTCTCCTCCTCTTCGTCCACCTCCGAAGGGGTGGCGTTGATAGCAAACACGCATTTAAGTGTTGAGCGTAAATCTGCTGCGTAGTTTGTTTGTAGTTGATCTGCCACGCCCGAGATGCATATGAAGAGGCGGTGGATCAAGTCCGGACTATTTATATAGCAAAAGTAAACAATTGAATAATGTTTTTAGAAAACAAATTTGGTTTTAAATAAGGGACTCACTTATATCTAGCTCGAACTTCGTTTCTTGATGCAATTTCTGCTGCCTGCATAGCCAATGCTATTTCCATATCCCCTTGGCATTCAGAGTCACAGGATGAGGTCTCGCAGTTGGATGATCCGCTGGAATAAAAAGAAAACGGTGGTTAGAGTGGAGAAAGTTTCATATTTTCATGCAAATTGTTTGTTAATTGATGCTTGAAAACTTGATTAACTTCCTCCAAACTTTTCATTCCTGAAGGCAATAGCTTGCAAATTTAATGCTCTCAAAAAGTATGGAAACTCAATAGCTCACACGTTCCCAACACAAATCTGTTTTTCTCAGAACTGTTGTTTGCAAAACAATCTTTCCCTATATTCTATTTTTGCCAAATCTACACAAAACTTTCCAAAAACAAATAACAACTCACCTGCCGCATTCATGGCAATAATGTCCGGTACACGTCATAAGCATCATCATCCCTCGACTGTCATTATTTCTTGGATCACGGACGACGGGTCCTGATGACAACAAAGTGCTCATGCTATTCCCAATGTCATCCAACAGGAAGAGGGATTCCATTAGATATTGAGGTGTGCTTCGATTGGTAGTTCTTTTATTCCTTCCACTACTTCCACCACTCATACTGCTCAGTCCAGAATCGCGACTTGAACTTGACGCAGGATTGTCCCGAATTGGCGTCACGGCTATCACTTCTTCGTCCACCATATCCGTATAAACTTTGTTTAGCCATTCTTCCTCCACATTGTCCCAATCCTCAGAACATTCAGATTTGGTTTCAGTCTCAAAATTAAGTTTTTCTCTTTCCGCATCTTTGGAATACTGTTCACTGCTTGTGGGTTTATCTGCTGCGGATGCTGATGCTAATAAAGCTTCGCTAGAATTAGATTGTTCTTCTACTTCCGAAATAAATTGCTTGCACTGTGGATAATCTTTATAGAATTGGTCCAAATAGTCCTGAATGGCATGGGAGGGGATGGGGGCAGATAGATTGTGGACGTTTCGACAATTCTCTGCCGAAACTGGGCGATTATTTGGAGAAGTTGGGGGAGATATTGGTGAAGAAGAGTCTTCAACTGAACAAAGGGATCGTTCTAAAGATGCAAGTTCCGAGCGATCGAGTGTCCAAAGCAGCTCTCGAATTTTAAAGAGAAGGGATCGGAAGGGACGGAACATTTCTGAGAGTTCTCCAGAATCTAGACAAAGGGGTCCGCAGGGGAATACGAGGAGGCCGCAGAGGATGGCGAGTCGGGGGATTGTAAACATCAGTGCGGGGTCACAAGAGTCCACTTGCTCTTGCGTTAGCAGCTCTAGTCGTAATGCTCTGCAAGTAACAAAATGAGTTCATTAGAGGTCATAGTTTATTTCTGAGAACAAGTTAACAATTATCCATAAAAAGTTGGTTGATCTGAAGAAAAATTCTCTTCTAAATGAAGGAGAAAGGATAAACAAGTAAATCCTTTCAAAAACAATTCTCTTCCTACCAATTAATTCTAAATAAAGATCTGAATTTAGTAAAAAAAAAAGAGTCAAAAGTTTTATGATCAACTTTTGGAGAAGTTCATCCGAAAACATTTAACGAGTATTGGAAGCATTGGTCTGGAAGCTAATTGTTTTGTTGGACGTCATCATCAACAAAGAACAAAGCAAATGAGCCAACGAAGCGGAGAAATGTATCCTTAATTTGCAGCAACTGAAATAAATTTAATAGTTTTGCCCACAATAACTTCTCTAATTGTTTTCCAAACCAAGCAAGCAGAGAGAGAGGGCAAAAAGGTGAAACTAACCCGTTGTAAACAGATTTTGGATTCTAGGAAGGGTATAACCAAGAGCTCTAAGGTCACAGGTCATTTTGAATGTCAAATTCGTGTCATCCTTTAAATTTTATTGAGAAAATCATGTACTTAGCACTTTGTGACGAGTGGCGTCATGTATAGTGTTGAAAACGAGGGATTTAAAGATTTAGTGAGGTAATGTCCTTGCATAAATGAGGTAAAAGGTGAAAGCTTTCTACTAGAAAGCTTCTAGGAATATTTACAATTCAATTTTGTTATCTAACGAGTCATAATATGCATTAGTGGCTACTTGCAGCTTACCACGTAACTAATTGCATTATTTTATATCCTTTCAAAATCAAATTCAATCCTTATCAAGGTTAAGTCAAGTCTAAATCTTGTGGTAAATGGTAAAAGCTGCTGTAATGGAATTATATCTTCAAATTGACACATTTCAAGGAAAAATTCAAGGGAAAGTTCCATATATAATATTGTAATTTCATCCACATGAAAGTAAAGTCAATTTGACTTAGTCAAAATACCCAAAAGCATTGGAATTGGAGCCGAGCTGAAATTTAAGCCGAGTTTACTGCTAACGTGACTGATAATTTAAACAATTTATAGATATCTAGCTCTGGCTCTGTCTGTATAAATAATTAATGATTTGATAACAATTTCAACAAGCCGCAATTTAATTTTGAATAAACAGTTTTGAAACTGAAACATGCAATTAATAAAATTATATGGGCTTTGAGCAAACTTAAAACTTGAATAAAATATGAATATGGACTTTAAATTGTTGCAATTTGGGAAGGCTCAAATTCTAAATGTCCTCGAATAAAATCGAATGTCAAATCCCGGACAAATTTTTAATAGGAAAAGAAAAATTCAAGCAAATGTCTCTGAATTGGCATTAATGTAAACACTATGCAAAACAAAATTTCCCCTGTAATTTTCGGAATTATAGAGTAAAATGTATTTCAATTTTTCCTCTTCCTTTGAATGATTCACGTCTTAGTAAACAGATAAAGTAATGTGGGCAAAAAACTGGGAAAGCTGACAAAGGGAAATCCAAATCGTCCAAATGATATTATGACGAAGACGTCAGGGTCCAAAGGGCATCCCGTTTTATAACCCGGAGAAAGTTGAAGGTTGCTCTCGGAATTGAATTACACGAGAAGAATGAAACCCAATTCTAAATTGAAGGATAAAGCAAGAAGTAGAAAGCAGAAGCCATTGGAATCGAAAATTGGATCCAGATGCCAACAATTAATTCCACACCTTTAACCTCATTGAATAGGGAATATAATTAGTTCTTCAAAGGATTCAGTAATCAGTGGGATGGAAGTAGCTTAGGATTTACTTTGCCTTTTGCTTTTCTTTTATTCGCCAAGTTGCAAAATTGAGAGTCAAATGTATGCAGCCTTTCCAAGAAACCTTTCAAATTCAAGCTTTCGTTATGGAAAGTTGCAAATTAAAGGTAAAGAAGGATTTTGTAGATTTAGATTTTGATCATATAAATACTTTGATCTTTTCTACTCTACCCACGCTGCTTTTTTCAATATTCACAAAATATTTTGTGCTAGATCAAAGGGAAAATGGAAATTTTGTAAACGTCAGCAGCAGTAAGCAAGTCCCAACGCCCACCAATTAATTTAATGAAACATCAGTCAGGAATTAAATTGAAAATATTTTTAGATGGAATCTGGAAAATTAGTTTAATGGTTGCCTTCTATATTTAAATTTATAGGAGCAAATTTTGCCCTCGATAATTTAATTTGTTTGCAGTTACAAAGCAAAGCTCTAATCAGCCAGCAAATTAAATATGGAATGCAAAACAAGGAAAGCTATAAGCTTTCAGGTCAAACAACATTTCTAGGAATAAAATTAAACTGCGCTGCCTGCGACATCCTATTATACAATTAAATTAATATGCTTAAAATTACAGCAATTTCTAGTGGAATTTGCAAATATTCTAGAAATCTAATCACTCAAAAGTTAAAAACATGCCAACTTGCAATTTCCGTCTTGGAATGATAGAAACTTGTATTCCCCGAGTGAGGGATTTGTGAATATTATTATATCTCTTGTTTTATGACATAAACAGCCCAAAGTACCCAAACCCAATTAACTCAATCATCAAAATATATCCTTGTATCGTATCGAATGTCCAAACATGTTTTATGGCTGTAAAGACTATGGGACCAAAATATAGGTGTTTCGTTGTCATAAAACAATTTTTGCCATTTTTAGGACTCCGTTTGAATATTTTTTATGAATTGAGTTCGAATAAGTATTTATCCATCTAAATCATCATTCTAAAATGTTTTCGATCAAATTCAGTCTTCCCATTCCGACTAAGAACATTTTTTTGCAATTAATGAATGTCAACTTGTTCTCAAACTTTTAAGATGCGAAATCTCAATAAAAATATTGCTAATGACTTACCGTTGCAATGTTTCTGAAAATAGCACCGTGATTCCCTGTTGAGCCTCATATTCATGTATGGATTTGACAGGGACCATCGCAGAGACGTACGAGAGCTCAAATTCCGCAAATAATCTATCAAGTATCTTCAAACATTCGCAAATCTTTTCCGTAAATTCGGGAGGGCTGCGGAAACATTGTTCTCGGAGTAAATTTCGTACATTTTCCAAACTTTTTGTTAATGCTTTGGCCAGCGGTCGCATGGATGCGGATTCTAGTTCCCGATTTAAAATGTTTGATCCTGCAGAAAGACACTGGAAAGGGAGAAAAGTTTGGTTAGAGCATGTTGCAATTTTCTCATGTCAGTTGCGATGCGTGATTTCCCAATGCTACTTTTATCGAAATGAACTGTCAAAAACTTTGGAAATAATAAAAAAAAACTGGTAAATTAATACTTGAGCTTGTAGTTGGCTACCAAAAAAACAAAAACATGCTCAAGGCTCAATTTCCCATCTCTCAAGAGAAAAACAAGAAACTGCGTCGCATTTCATTGCATGCTTTCACTCGAAAACAAGGATCAACTTCAGACAAACATCAAATAATTCTCATTCTCTAGAGTTAATCTCTATGCATGGCTACTTCTCAAAGGAAGCAATTTGGGAAATTTGCAATTTGTCATATTTCAATTGAATTTTGCCCTCACTTCAGCTCCAAACCATAACTGGCCAGCCAGATTTTCTTGGAGAACATCATCAGGGAATTTAGCACGAAATTCTCTCCCCGCTCTCTCATCCGGAATAACTTCATCCATTATCAGTTGACAAATCCCAAGCACCTGAAAGAGAAAGGATTAGTTAGAAAACATTTTACGCAACCAATATAATGTAAATGGGATGGAGTGAGATTTTGCCATTTGGATTCGGGAAATTACAAGACTCGTGTAAATAGAGCTGAGCTGGGTTTTATTGTTCACCTCCTCAATTGTTTGTTTGCTCTGTCTGTGCGTCAGGCAGGCTAAATGAAAAACTGACGACTAACTACTTATGCATGATGGGAGCTGTGGCTGTAGAATTTCAAAGAGCTCTCACAAAATCCAATGACATTAAATTGTCTGCCGGATTTATTTTAGTCCATCGGATGGACTCCATCCGCATCCGAACTTTTCTCTAAAAGCTTTGATCCATCTGCAAACAAATGTGGTTTGGATTGGACTTTGGGCACTCACCTTGTCCTGACATTGTCTGAGGTGATTGACCAAAGAGGTGCATCGATCAGGGTCCTTCCGCCCGTCAAAAGAGTCCAGCTCCGTGGCCACCGTGTTCAACTCTTCATCCGCGTAGAAGAATTGAGCCAACAACGACTGATCTGTTTTCTGCAAATATACATGTCACATATGAGTCATAATAGCAATAAAATCTCATTTCCAGCTTCAATTATAATTTTAAATTGGATTCTGTTTGCTGCGTATGTAGCTCGTATTTCAAAATGGAGGTGTAGTGGTATAAGGAAGAGGAATTTGTTTATGCCGAATGACAATAGAATTGAGCCTTCTGTGTATTTAATGTGTAATAAATAATTGAGGTTGGGAAATGGTTGCACTCCTCTCCAAGGAAATTAAATGGCTGAACGACACGCTCCCTGACTTTACTTTTTAAACTGGGTCAACTTTAACTTCAACTACTCAAATCAAAATCAAAATCAAACACCACTCACCAAGTTCAAAAGTTTTTGAACAATTTGGGATTTTTTCCCAAATTCTTTCTCATAATTTATTTTTAGCCCGAGTCAGGGCTTATGTAACCATCGTGTCCGTCCGTCCGTCTGTCTGTCCGTCCGTCTGGGACACGATAGGGCCCAAACGGCTTAGCCGATCGTTCCCAAATTTTACACAGTTGTTCTA
>JAQIXN010002515.1:0-11315 GCA_034698145.1 Proisotoma minuta
AATATATTTATTAATGGGCAATTATGAGGAGTTTATAAATTTTGAGAAAAAAAACGAATATTTTTTAGCGAGCTTGCCAATTTGCCCTTAATTTGACTTGAAACCGGACAAACTAAATTCCATCCCAAAGCAGTTTGACCTTCAAGGCCAGGGGTCAAATATGAAATCTCATTCTGATTGTGAAAATTTATTAACCGTTTATTAATTAATTAGATAACTTCTTTGCAACCTTTATCCGAAAACCTAATTTCAAAATGCTACAGAATCCGAAAATTCGGATATTTTCATTTTTCCTTTCATCGTCAAACTTTTACATTTTTTCTAAATTTATGCCAAACGTTGATTTTACTGACTGAATTGTTCAGAATTGTTCCAAAACTTACTTGGTATCACCACCCAGCGCGGAACAAGTCCCCAAATTAACAAATACCAGCCATAAATCCCCAAAACATGAGCGACTGCCGCCCAAACTCCATTTATCACATATTTTTCAACGCCAAGCGGTTTATCCATGGTGCAGAAATATTGACGCCGAGTATTTGGGGCGTTGACGCCATCGCCATCAGCAGATTTCGCCTCTGCCTTTGCTCTCATATTTATTAAACGAAAGCAAAAGTTGGACTGCTAACGAATTGAATTGAAGTTTTAAAATAAGCGTGCGTTGCTTTTTGCAAAATATTTTTACAAATGCATTTAATTTAATGCACTTTGTGAAATTGTTGACCCAAAAATAAAATTTGCAAGAAACCGTAAATTTGTTAACTTTAAATGTCGTCGCGTGAGGGCAAAGTAATTGACTCAACAATTTAACAATTTCCGTCGTGTTCACAAAATTTGCATGCAATTTAAAAATACTAAGGTTTGCACTGTTTTATATAAACTAGCTAAAATTCTATGATTTTTTTAATGTAAATATTTTCCCATTTTTGAAAAAGCAATAAAACATTTTAAAAAACATCAAAAACAGTAAAATATAACTTGTTTCTTTTTGCATGGCTGAACATTTAATCTTAAATTAAGATTAAGATTCACAATCTGATTATCATAATTTTATTTAGCCAAGTTCTTTGTCACGTGCGATGCAACCAAATTAAAATGCTTAATCCAAAACTTAATTCTGTAGCATGTCTCAAAAGTGCAATTTAAATTGCACAATATCACCTGTAAATAGCCATTAAAATAAAATCATACGACTTCGGTCTTTGGTCAATGTCAAAAGCAATGCAACGCTTAGATTAAATTAAATCAAGTTAATTGTTGGGTATTTCCATAAAACCACAAGATTTAGTTTGTGTTTGTGCTTAAAACTAAAATCAGGTTTAGCCATTACCGAGAAACTTGGAAATCCAGAAACAACTTTTCCAGTCAAAGTTGCCAATCCACATTCTCAACTTTGGATCAAAATTTTGTTTTCAAAAAAAGTTTTTTTAAAAAAGGTTTATTTATAGTTTGTAATTTTCATTTAAATTATTCTATTAAACTAAGCATCTTTTGACAATCGGGAACATTCTAAAATTTTCAAATGTTCTTCTGGAATGTCCTTATCCCCCCAACCCCAGGTCGGGAGCTGCGACTCTTCTTCAATTTGAACTTCCCGCTCAATTTTAAATCGTGCCGCGTCCCCATATTTAGCAATGTGCACTTGCTGATCTCCCGTCCTCAATATTCTTTTCGTGATCAGCTCCCTTGGCGCGGATTTTAGGTCGTAAGCCCACCCAATTTTTGCAAACAGATCGATAAACAGACATGTCCAGTTTGTCCCATAATGACCAAATTCCGCGGATTTGTAATCGTAAGGGAAAGCGTGGTGATAATTATGTTGACCTTCCCCAACGGCGAGGAAGGATATAAAAAGATTTTCCGACGCGCCATGCGACCTAAAACATAATTAAAAGGTCAAGGGTCAAACTTTTACTCAAAACTTACTTGTCGTAAGGTCGATAGCCATAAAAATGGGCTACGGAGTTGACCAAAAGCGCAAAATGAAGACTGTTCAAATACCACACAAAATTGAGACAGAATAACTGGAAAATTGACACTTCGGGGTAAAAATAATGCATAATTGATCCCGGAACTAGTTGTAGGGCAATTGGCCATATGAACCAATAATATTTGGACTGGACCCTGACGACGGGGTCATTGTCCAGGTCAGAAAGGTCAAGGCTCTCTTCTTTTTCCTTAACCGCCGGATGTTCTTTCGTCAGCAGCCATCCGATGTGGGCAAAGAAAAAGCCGCGACGAGGGTCATGAGGGTCGGCGTCAGTTTCGACATATTTGTGGTGCAGTCGGTGGTCTCGACACCATTGGAATATTGGGTACTGAAAATTGAAATTTGAGATAAAGTGTTAATAAAATAGAAACGATGCAATGCACTTCAATGCAGTATTAAATATGTAATAGCTTAACGCCGCAAAGTTTATTGTAGATATCCTTGCATTTTAAACAATGCGATAGATCCTGATATTTCTTTTTTGTAACAGCTTACCGAGACGGTTGCGGTTTGCGCAAACGCGAGAATTATTCTCAGTGGGAGTTTGGCTTTGTACGTTTTATGCGACCAGAGGCGATGCGCTCCCATCGTTGAGCCCAATCCCGCGAAATAGCCGTAGATATACACTGAAATTTAAATTCCAAACATACAAATTGAATAATTTCATTATCAAAATCTATCGGTTGCAATTCATTTTTGAGTAATATGGAGCATTTTAACTTTTAAATTTCAAGAAAAATTTTCGATTATTTTAATTTTACCGCAATTTTATGGATCGCGAAAAAACGCTTTCCTCATTTTATTCTTAAAATATCATTTACAATATACCAATTAAAAAGATGCTTCTGGGCACAATTCCAGCAAAGAGGAAAATGTAGCCAATAATCCCAAAGATGTGGGCTTGGCTCAACCAAATCCGCGTCAAAATATGTTTCTCTACCCCAAAGGGATAGTACATTTGACTCTGGTACTTTCTCTTGGGGACTGGGGGCAAATCCCTTTGATTTGTCTCACACATGTTTATGCAAAAAAAAAATAAAACAAACTGAAACTTGTATAAGATGTACAATGTAAAATTGCTTCCCGATCGGAGACAAAGTTGAACTGGTACATTCACAATTGGTAAACGGATTTAACAAAGGAATGAACTTATTCTGTGACCATTGACCTTGGAGGTCACACTTTAGACTGGAAATGGCGTTTTGTTAACTGAGACAAGTTTCATCAATGTCCTCTATCAAATATGACCTCCTTTGACCTTTTCCAAAAACATTGTGAAGAACAGACAGACAAAATATTAACATCGCGTAGCTCCTCTAAACAAAAACATGAACTCACTCAAGGCCATTTGGACAAGTATCGAGATTTTATGCAACAATGTAGACAATTCGATTGTTAAAACAGGTTTTAGTCTTACATTTAGTCTTAACATTCCCATCATATCCAAATGGACAAACTTTAATAACCTCTTTCATTGTTCCAAAAATAATTTATAATTTCTTAATTGCAATTAAATAAACTAAGCAGCTTTTGAAGGTCTGAGACACTGCGTGACCTTTTTATACTCTTCTGGAATTGCGTCATCGCCCCAACCCCAAGCGGGCAGCCGCTCCTTCTCCTCTCTTTCAAATTTTCCCTCCTCCCCTTTAAATCTCCCGCTGTCCCCAAACTTTTTAGTATGAGCGTGGTGGTCCCCTGTCCTCAAAATCCGTTGGGTTACCACCGAACTTGGAACCGTTTTTAGATCCGTCGCCCAACCCAATTTGGCAAAAAAGTCGATCAGCATCGCGCTTACATTGTTTCCCCAATAATTTCCAAATTCAGAAGTCTATTTTTGAGAAAAAAAATGAATTAAATGGAGCTTAATGAATTAAATGAATTAAGTTTGGATTCAAGGTTTTAAACTAAGTACAAACCTTGTAATCCCAGGGGAAAACGTGATGATAATTATGATGACCTTCTCCAATGGCTATCACTGAAACCAACGCATTTTCCGTTGCTGCATGTGACCTGAAAGTCATAAAAGATCATTTGCATAAATCTGCCAATTTCCAGGTCACAAAGTCAAAAGTTTTGACTCAAAGGTTTGAAAGTTAGGGCAAAGAAGTTAGCTAGCAAGATGCTTTAAAAGATTTGAAAATTTTTGATGTGCCCCCATTCAGAAATTTTTGAAAAATCCCACTTACGTATCATAAGGCTTATCCCCGTAAAAATGAGCTGCGGAATTAACGAGCCACGTGGCATGCAGCGTTGAGACGTACCACATACAATTCAAACAATACAACTGGAAATAACTCAGTTCTGGATAAAAATAGCTTATCATCGCCCCCGGAACAAGTTGCACGCAAATCACTGCCAGGATCCAATAGAACTTTGTTTGGAATCTGATGATGGGGTCGGCGTCCAGATCCGACATGTCAATCGTGTCTTCTTTCGCCTTGACTTCCGGATGTTCTGGGCTCATCAGCCAACCCATGTGGGCGAAAAAGAAGCCGCGTTTCGCATTGTGCGGATCCCCGTCCGTTTCCACATATTTATGATGCAGTCGATGAATTTGACACCAGCGAAAAATTGGATACTGAAAATTTTAAATATTTCAAGCATGTGATTTGTTCACGAAAAAATGGAAATTGGCATTTTGCTGTTTTAAAATTACGGCAATTTTTAACTGTTATTTGCAAACAATAAATTTCAAATAATAAGTAACAAACCTGGACCCCTGCAGTTTGCGCATATGTTAGGATAAGTCTCAGAGCGAGATTGGCTTTGTATGTTTTGTGCGCCCAAAGTCGATGCGCCCCCATCGTCGTCCCCGTCCCGCTGAAGTACGCGTAAGGAAAGGCTGGAATTTGAAAAAAGTTTGAACAATATGGGAAACATTCTTCAAAATATGTCGGACTTCCAAATGAAATGAAATACTTAATATTTTATAAAATTGCATAAATTTGACGACAAAATGCCAAAGTTTACGAAAAAAAGCATTGCATGCAAATTTAGATTTTAGACCATCTTAAAATAATTTTAGATAGCTATTTAACTAAAATCCTTAATTGCTCACCAATTAACATAATTCCGAGAGGAACAGTTCCACTGAGCCACAATCCATAACCAATCAGCCCGAAAATGTGGGCATTTCCCAACCACAATCGCCCAAAAACGTGTTTTTCCAGTCCCAGCGGGTAATCCATTTGACAATAATATTTCTTTTTGGTACAACTAGTGCCTCCTCCCTCTGGGGCTGGGGGCAGCTCCCTATTTTTAAGCTCACACATATTAAGCACTTCCTGAAGATTAATGTCCAATCTTCGTCAATGTCACTCGATGACTGTCCTGTCGTGTCTTTGTGGTCAATTCCTGAGGCCAACTGGTACACAAAGTGCAAAGTGCGTTAGTTTGGCATCATTTTAACCTGGAGTGTGTTGCATAACTCCCAAATCAGGTTTTGTTTATGTAGAAGCTACATTGTGCAACCCATCATCTGTATGTCTGTCAGCAAGATAACTTGATGTGACGATGTCCTAGACGGACATCGTCATCATCCATAAAACAGACAAACAAACAGTCATTTTGCATTCGAAAGATAATTTCAAAACAAGTTGAATTTTTACTTCAGATCAAGGCCATGCAGATATGTAAATCTTGTTCCGCTACATTATTACATCTATTTACAAATCCTAAGAGTTTATTTGCATTTGGGGATCCCAGATTTTTATGTAAAGTCAAAACAAACGGAGGAGGACCCTTCATAACGGATGACGCGTGACAAACGTAAATATGACGCTTGTTTTTGACAAATACACAAATTGAAGTGATCAGTTGCGTACAGCATCAAAATTGTGATTAAAATGTACATCTTAAATATCGTAGTTTCATGAACGGCTAACTTTTGCGTCAATTAAACCGGCTTTTTTATGTGTTGGTTTTTTTGTTTGTTGTCTACTTTTTACAGGTTATGCATCTCTCATCCAAAAATCTCTAAAATCACGCGTTTAAACAACCAAAATGCATGCAAAATTTTTAGAATTAGAAAATTAATTTAGATTAAATTACCATTTCTCAACTTCTCAAGATTTTATTACTTTCTTTAAATACAACAATATCAATTAAATAACTATTAATTCAGGCCGCTTTGGAAGGTCTGAGACATTGAGTAATTTTATAATGTTCTTCCGGAATGTCCTTGTCCCCCCAACCCCAGGGGGGAAGCTTCCCTTCATTTTTGTTCTCGTCCTGCTCCAATTGTTCTTGTTGTTCATTGAACCTTTGATTGTCCCCATTTATCTGGCTGTGTACCACGTGATCCCCTGTCCTTAGAATCCGTTGAGTGACCACTGAACTCGGAACCGTCTTGAGATCATAAGCCCAGCCGAGCTTTGCCATCATGTCTATGAATAGACATGTCCAGTTTGTCCCGTAATGACCAAATTCCGCCGCTTTGTAGTCCTACAAAATGTCATAAAGATAATTAACCTTGATTTTCGTAAATCTCATAAATTTACCCAAGGGAAAGAATGATGATAATTGTGCGTCCCTTCTCCAACAGCCAGAAATGACACCAAAAGGTTTTCCGCCGCGGCGTGTGACCTAAGTTAATATTCATATGTCACAAATCGCCTTTAAAATCCTTCTACTTACTTATCATAAGGTCTATAGCCATAAAAATGTGCTGCCGAGTTGACCAACCACGTCACATGAAGGGATGTAATGTACCAGGCATAATTCAAACAGAACAATTGGAACAATGTAACTTCCGGGTGGAAATAGTGTATAATTGTCCCTGGAACAAGCTGAACTGCAATTGGAAGGAGAAACCAGTAATATTTGGTCTGAAATCTGACGACGGGGTCATTGTCCAGATCGGACATGTCAATCGTGTCCTCTTTCTCCTTAACTGCTTTATGTTCCGGGACAAATAGCCAGCCCATGTGAGAGAAGAAGAAGCCCCTAAGGGCGTTATGGGGGTCGGCGTCAGTTTCCACATATTTGTGGTGCAGTCGATGATCTCGACACCATTTGAAAATCGGGTACTGTAATTTGACATTTTGATTGTTTTGAAATGTTAATTAGAATAAAGTTAGTTTACCTGGACGGCTGCAGTTTGCGCGAACGCGAGAATTATTCTAAGAGGAAGATTCGCTTTATATGTTTTATGCGCCCAAAGTCGATGCGCCCCCATCGTCGTCCCCGCCCCCGCATAATACGCGTAGATATACACTGAAATTTAAATCTTGTTAAATTTTGCTTTGAATATTTTAGAAAAAATGTTGGGATTGGACGCCCAAATTGAATATTTTAATATTTTGGGACTCTTAATCTTTCAGATTGATTTTTGATTGTAGTTCATTTTGTTTCTGATCTTGAATCAAAATCGGTTAATCTCTTATTAATTAAAATCAATCTTTCAATCTTTTCAATATTTATCCTCAAAAATTCGCATCCAATTTAGACCGTCATTTAAATAAGTTTTTAATAAAAAATTTGAAAGCTTTACTCATAAATTAAAAAATTTGGACCTTGGAATTTGAAATTTGTATTGTACACTTTCACGTTCTAAGACTTCTACTCTTAAAAATCTATACGCCATGTTTTTTAAAACTGAATAATTTTGAAGCCGATAATTACAATTTCAGCCAATTTGGATCAATTTTTAATCCAGATTGATTAATTTTATTTTTGGCATCTCAAGATCATCCTTCCTTCCTTCCTTCCTTCAAATCCTTCATGTAAATTTTACATGCTAACCAAACTTTCAAAATTTATCAAAATTAGCCCAAAATAACTTACTTATCAACAAGATGCTCCTTGGCACAGTTCCCCCAAAAATAAAACCCCACCCAATAATTCCGAAGATGTGGGTGTGGCTCAACCAAATCCAGTTCCAAACGTGTTTCTCCAGCCCCAAAGGATAGTCCATTTGACAGTAATATTTCTTCTGCCTCAATTCCATTTCTTTAGCCTCGCACATTTTTATAAATTACAAAAACAATTATTCTTAAGCAGTTTAGCTTCAGTTGGTTGACAGAGACGAACTGCAAAAGTTTGGCCAAAGTGCGTTCGCTTATTTGTCCCCGAGCTACTTTATGTAGATTCATTGTCTGTCTGTCTGTCTGTCTGTCTGTCTGCAACTCTTCAATAGAACATCAGGATTTAATGAAACTTGGCATATATTTCACATAGGTCAAAGTGGATGTCATGATTGAAAATGGACGTCATCGGACATCGTCATCATCACGTATCGTGACCATATCACGAAAAATGACCATCGTATTCAAAAGTTATTTCCGAGCCAGGTAAATTTTGACCCCAAAACAAGTTCAAAGGTCAAAAAATGTCATGTTTATTGAGCAAATTGTTCCGCTACATTATTACATCTCTTTACTAATGCTAAGAGCTTATTACATAACTGGAAGTAAAGCTAAGCTAACAATGGCCAACAATCAGGTTTATCATATAATTGTGGATGCACGCTATTGTTCAGATTTGCATATTGTTGGAGATCCTAGAAATCCCTTCATTTCTTACCTAACGACATATGAATAAGACAACTTAAAAATCGAAATTTGTGAATGATTCCACAGTCAATTTGATTAATTTAAACACCTTTTTAAAGATCAGGTAAAAGTTCTGCTCAATAACCGGCTTTGGGCTGAAGCTAAATAAATAAATGGCCATCAGGAGATGCAGCGCATTTTTAGCCCGAGCCAGGGCTTTTGCAACCATCGTGTCCGTCTGGAGTTCCAACAGTTGTTGTAATATCCAATAAGAAGGCCGAGTTCCAAGTTGAGCAAAATCCGTTAAGCCGTTTAGAAATTGTGAGGGTAAGAAAATTGCAAATAGGGTGGAAAATGAAAAAAACTTAAATTCGACCGAATTTGGTTTAGAATGGTGCTTTGTGTCTTCTATGATTACTTATACGAACTGATTCCATGAAAAATATTCAAACGGGGACTTTAAATCGGAAAAATGTGGTATATTAAACATTTTTGTTTTATCCCAAACAAGCTTTGATGGACGTAAAAACATATTTGGAGATGATCTAACGAATCGAAAGTGTCTAGACTTGATTGGATTCCTATGAAAAATTGTATGGCTTTGACAATTTAAAATGTTTGATAGTTATGTTAATAACGATTAGGTTAAGAAAAGCAG
The DNA here is from genome assembly GCA_034698145.1 of Proisotoma minuta. Taxonomy (NCBI): domain Eukaryota; kingdom Metazoa; phylum Arthropoda; class Collembola; order Entomobryomorpha; family Isotomidae; genus Proisotoma; species Proisotoma minuta. The sequence goes on from JAQIXN010002515.1 coordinate 9,140, forward strand.
AGCAAATTTCGAGAAATACAAATCCCTGACTCGGGCTAATTTTTTAAAGGTTAGTCTAGCATCTATCAAAGAGTGTCCCTCACAAGTATCAAATTCCTAGTCTAAAAATTGTTACCTCATCAGGTCCAAAATAAAAAAGGTACCCAAAATGATATTTCCAAGCTTTTTTTAGTAAGAAAACGTTTGTAGGGCAAAAACAATTAAGGTCAGCTTCAAAATTGTTTTATAGACAGCGCATTAGTTCGTCTGAATTTTTGTTTGGACTCCACTTTCCAAGAAAATCATCAAAATTCCAAATATTGAAAACAATAATATTAACGCTTAAAATGGTAAATATTTACCAATTTTTAATCTGCCTTTTTATTAGTGCAAAGATACAACAAATTAAATTAAATACAATTAACTACTCATATTAGGCCGCTTTGGAAGGACTGAGACACTGCGTAATTTTATAATGTTCTTCTGGAATGTCCTTATCCCCCCAACCCCAAGCTGGAAGCTGCGACTCGCTCTCGATTTGAATTTCCCGCTCATCCAAATTTTTAAATCGTGCGCCATCCCCATATTTTGCAACGTGAACTTGCGCATCTCCCGTCCGAAGAATGCGCTGAGTTATTACTGAACTTGGCACTGTTTTTAAATCCCACGCCCAACCCAGTCCAGCGAAAAAATCGATAAATAAACAAGTCCAGTTTGTTCCATAATTACCAAATTCCGCGGTTTTGTAGTCCTACAAAAAAACATAATTAAGCAAAAAAGCTATTAGCGCTTTTTTGCATTTTAGCAAACTGATTATTTTTAAAAAGACTTGCCCATGGAAAAACATGATGATAATTATGAGTCCCTTCTCCAAGAGCGATTAAGGACACTATCGCATTTTCCGTCGCGGCGTGAGATCTAAAATATTTTGAAATTTCCGCTCAAACTTGTGCGCCTGGGGTACGCTTAGAAAATACACCACTTACTTATCATAGGGTTTATACCCATAAAAATGAGCTGCCGAATTAACCAAAAAAGTTCCATGAATTATTGCCGTGTACCAGGCATAATTTAGACAAAATAACCGAAAAATCGGAATGTCCGGAAGGAAATAGTGGACAATGGCTCCTGGCACTAGCTGAACCGCAATTGGAACTAGAACCCAATAAAACTTTGTCTGGAATCTGACAACAGGGTCGGCGTCCAGATCGGACATGTCAATCGTGTCTTCTTTCGCCTTAACGGCAGGATGCTCTTTCGTCAACAGCCAGCCGACATGGGAAAAAAAGAAGCCCCTAAGGGCGTTGTGGGGGTCGGCGTCAGTTTCGACATATTTGTGGTGCAGTCGATGGTCGCGGCACCATTTGAAAATTGGATACTGCAAATATCAAATTTTCCTTGTTCTAAAATCGCAGATAATTAACTAGTTTACCTGGACAGAAGCTGTTTGCGCAAACGCCAGAATTATTTTAAGCGCGAGATTCGCTTTGTATGTTTTATGCGCCCAAAGTCGATGCGCTCCCATCGTAGTTCCCGCCCCAGCAAAATAGCCGTAGACAAACACTGAAATTTAAATCTGTTAAAAGTTCTGGAAGATTTCCGAAAAATTATAATTGTTATTTTTATTGTTAGAATTTAATTTGAAAAGTCCCTGAAAAAATTTGAGTTTGAAAGCAAAGTTGAAAATTATCATGTTTTGATTTTTTTAACCATTCAATTTATTTAAAAATTTCAGGTATTTATAAAATCTCAAACAGCCAAATTCACATCTATTTTTGTGTATATGCAATGCATGAAAAAAAATTGAAATTAAAAGTAATTAAAATGCAGTAGATATGTTTGAAAGTCGACAAATAAAAGTTTAGAATTTGACGACTTATTGGAAAAATAAAATTTAGACGTACAAATAGGGAAAACCTTGAGGGGGACCATCCCCCTGAAAAACATGTAAAATCCCATAATCCCGAAAATGTGGGTGTGACCCAGCCAAATCCAATTCCAATGATATTTCTCCATGCACAGCGGATAATCCATTTGACAGTAATATTTCTTCTTCCCACCCACATGTTTTTCCTCTGGGGGTGTGGCCTTGCCCCCAAACTCTTTTACCTCTTTTATTTCACACATTTAGAGTTTTTTTCTAGTTCTAATTTCCTCGAATTTCACCGTCGAACTGACAATTTAAGAAAAGTGCATC
>JAQIXN010002516.1:0-11314 GCA_034698145.1 Proisotoma minuta
GCCAGAGAACATATTTCATAACATACTACAATAATGTGCAACAACAACAATATAATAATAAAGGATTATGGCTCAAACTTTGTAGGTAGACATCAACAAAATTTTCCTACGAGAATTTGATAACCTTACTGAACAAGACAAATAGTCCAACAATAGAAAGTTGTATATTCCAAACAATTCAAGTGAAAATTTCTTTCTAACGACTTTCTTCACTTTCCCTTTTGCTTTTGCATGTCCCAACATCGTTAACTTATTGTATTCACAAGCGAGCATTTTGTGTCTCCCCTCCACTTCCCTCTCTGCCTAATTCGAAGCAAGTTCAGGGTGAAAGTAAATTTTCAACAAAATGTATTATTTAGCTTTCAGTTAACTTTAGAAAAGAGACAACACCCTGAATTGAGCTAAAATATGACATTGTAAAGGCTATGCATGTCTCTGTAAAATTGAAGTCTTATGACTGATTTGATATATCAAGGGGTGACATTTTATTATATAACTTACATTCCACGTGAAAGTGCGTGGTACTTGCGACGCCTGCACCAACACTATTACTGGTGGATTGACAAGTGTAATTGGCATTATCATGCAACCGATCAAGTTGTCCGTTGGGCCAGCCATTGAGATTCCATAGGAGAGTGGACAACACGCTTTCAAAGTCGCTTTTGGTTTGATCAGGTGGGAGGGTTGCAGTCTTTATGGAGTAAAGTTCCGACTCCCCAATCGGCAGTCCATTCTTTAGCCAAACTATTTCACACAAGGGAAAGCATTCAACGTGGCAGGACAATGAAACTTCTTTTGCAGTCGTCAGTACTCCCATATACGGTTGCAGTCGGGTAATAAATGTCGGAGGGGCTGGGAAAAAAATATATACATAAATTCCAAATTCTAGATTAATTTTTATGAAAAGAATATCTCGAATAAATTGCAACTCGAAACTTATCATTTCGGTTTCTAAATCAAAAGATGTTTTGAGATTTATTTTTCATGTAGGTTTAATCATCTCGAGTCACATAAAGGTTTGTGACAGGAGAAAGTAGCTTAATCTCAAATTACTCGTGTTTTATATGGTTTCATAAGAAAACCACAAACAGAAAAAAAAAGTTATAAGCACATTACTTATAGATTACAGGATCGAGGTTAGTTAATAAGCTCATGTTTTTGAAGAAATGGATATGAAATGACTTTCTTTCTTCTTTATTATTAATTTCGTGAAATGAGCTTTTTTTATTATTAGGATTAGTTCTTTGAATCATTATTATACGAGTTGAAAAACAAATTGGGAATTTTGGACAAATGAAGCCAAATGTAAATATGAAACATGAAGAAGAAGCTTTCTAAATTAATTCGATTTATTTCGGTCAAATCAACTCAACCAACAGAGTGCCACGTGCCTTGTGTAGATTGAAGTGTAATTTGCTACCTCGGGGAAAATATATTAGAGTTTATTTTGACTCGAAAGAGTTTTTCTTGTATGTACGAGAGTGGAAAGTTAATCTAATGATGAAAGTGTGAGAATTGAACCATAAAAATAATATGATAGAGAAGATTAGCTGGAATCCGTACCAAAAACATCAATGTTAACTGTGGCTGGAGGGCCAAGGCCGGCTTCGTTCACTGCTTGACAACTGGATTAGAATCAAAACGTAGAAATATTTAATATCAATCATACAAGAAGAAAAAAAAGAGTGATAATATTAATAAGAAACAAGACTTGCCTAAAGTTTGCTCGATGTTCCAATGAAACGGAATATGCTGTCCAGTTCATTGATCGCACATCCGGCTGGACATGAGTGCCTCTCATCCATCGGTAAACTTTGGCCTCAGGTCTTCCCAATTCATCCACAATACACTGCATCGTCAAAGCTTGACCCTTCACTACCAAAAGGGGATCAAATTCCAGCCGAGCTGGCCCTGGGGGATCTAAATTGCACAGAGAAAGAAAAAAGAAAGGTACTCATCTCATTCATGTATTATCATGTCTTTTACATTCAGAAAGGGAAATAAGAGACAGGACAAATTGAATGGACAAGTAACTTACAATGAACGTGGAGCTCGACAGGAGGTGAATGAGGTCCCCAACCCGCATCATTTCGCCCCTGGCAGGTGTAATTTCCTTGAAAACTTCGTCCAACAGTTTCAAGCATTAGCTTTGAGGGGTCAATATCGCACAAATCTGCTGCTTCCACATCTCTACCAGAAGTAGTGATATTTGGACACTCGGGAAGCTCTTTGAGTAAATCACCATCCAAATACCACCGAACTGCATCTAAAACGGCTGGATTCCCAGAGTCCACGTCGCATGCTAACGTGACGTTTCGTTCTTCTTGCTCTTTCACCGGAGTGTTGGGTTCCATACTCAGACGAGTTCGAGGTTTATCTGTTGTCAAAAAATATAATAAGATATGGAGAGAATAATAATACAAAGAATAAAGGGTCTGCGTGAGACATCAGAATTGAATATTATTTAGAAAGTTTTTCAATTTATTTAGTTGCTGAAATATTCTATATTGCACCACTAATTTGATAGTTAAAGATTAAATTGGAGACCTAAAGATATTATACTATTTTCAGTTTTTAAGTTGGATTTGCAAATTGTAGCTAAACCACAATACTTTGGCTTATTTTCACAAAAGTTGTGTTATTATGACTGCGTCCTAATTCTGTCAGTAAAAGTTTTCAAATTGGGTTTGTTCACAACCTAAACTTAAACTTTTTTTTCAAATTTCCAGCAGTGATCCCTAAAATGGAAAAATGTCTGTGTCTCTTTGGCTAATATGTATGTTTGATAAGTAAATGCATAGTATTATACTACCTATAGAGAGATGCGAATCAAACTCACCAAGCCATTTTCTCCTGCCAAAAATATTAAAAACTTGGACTACATTACTACCGGAAATGAAACTTCCTTTCTTTCTCGCAAAGTGAAATATTTTTATGAATTTTTGCAAATCCGTTTTGAATTAAAGTTGGAAGTGAGACATGCAAAGTTTTATGGAGAAAACACTTTTCGAAAAGTTGAGGTTGAGAGTGTTAACTATGTAGCCTGAACTAATCTAAAAATACAATGTGGTCTAGTCAGTGGTTTGGTTTCCTCAACATCTGCTGATCCAACAGGGTTATGATTTTTACCAAGAAAAGTTTTAATAGGATTTTCTTGTGAGACACACATCTTGACACTTTACTTTTCTGCCAAAAAAGTTTAGAATTCAAAATTGGCATTGTTTTCCTTATTAGAATAGAGTTTTTAGAGAAGAGCTTGAAGCAATTTGAAAGGGATTTAAAAGTTAGAGACTTTAGTATAATCCATAACCTACAATAGAAAACTTACATAACACGTTGATATGTGCCATGGACTTTGATTGTGTTTGTCCAACTTGATTTTGCACCAAACAAAAATAAGCACCCAGATCTTCCCGAGACACATTTTTAACCAACAGGGATGGCTCCTGAATCGTCCCTCCCTCGTAGTTGTCAGCGTCACTCACGTCAAGTAAATCTCCATTTCGGTACCTACATACAAACAGATAAAAATAGTTAAATTAAGTAAGTCATCTTCTTTCAAGTGTGAAATAAGCAACTATTTATAATTGCGAGGTTGATGAGTGGTTTGGCTTTACACATCACTCAAGCACATCATCATGTTACATTGTGTCCCAGTTCCCAATGAAATTCAAAAGGTTCAATTCACATTACCCTTTGATTGTTAGCATGAGACCCCAGTCTTAACTGGTTAGACTGTAATTGGGTCTCAGATACTTGGAAGCCTTTGAATAATATAAGACGAGTGAGAAATGTGGTTTGGGAGTTGGGCATCGCATTTCCAAAATGTTTCACTTTCACCACAAACCATGTACCACATTTATTTAGGAAAAACAACACAAACAGTGCAATCAAGTCTCATTCTTCTTTCTACTAAATACATTTCATGGAAAAGATATAATGAAATCGTTTTGTGGGACAGAAAGAAAACAACAAGGATATAATTATTTAGTTTGGGTATAGCTTATTGTAATGGATAAAAGGAATGATGAGATATCGATCGTTGCAGAGGTCACAGCGGGATGGCTTCGTCTGGGATGATCCTTGTCACTGGTGATGGATGGCTTGGTTTACGCCCAGCCCAACTACAAATACATTCACAGCAATTCTTTCTTCAAACACAAAACTTAAGTTAAGAGGAGTCACTTTCTCCGGTCATATTGTATACACAATCAGTAACCAATTCTTTCCCTTCCCAGAATTGCATAAGAATATAGCAAGTCCTACATTGTGAAAGTCTCTTGTGTAGTCCACAATCTAAAGCTCATGTAGGGAAAGCTTCATAAAGTAAGGGAATTGCAGAATTTTTTTTATATATGATACGGATAAATACACCACGGGTGGTTTTCTTTGATTCGTTTGGGTCAAGTCTCTCCGCTAAGTATTTCATTGTTACGGATAAAGTGAAAAATAACAAAGAAAATATTTCAGATTGACCAAGCAATAATCATTCTTGGGTAATCTGATATTGGATAATCAAAACTGACTTAAAGAAATTGCGTTGGCGTTAGCCTAAATAATAATAAGACAGTGGTAGATCGCGATAGAAAATATAAATTTTACAGGTCATACTACGACGATACTTATAGCACTCAACTTCAGTCGGAAATGTCAAGACAATTTCACATTTCAACACCTTTCCGTCTCATCCTATATTTCCTTTGCCACCCACACAAAAGACAAACCTCATCTGTGACATTATTAAAGGACGCCCACTGAATATAATTTCATGAAAGCTTGGTTCTCTCCAACTGTAGTACACTCAACTGTCAAACTTTACCTTTAAACGTAAAATTATTATTGCGTTTTGCATTGAGTGAACATGAAGAGAGAAAGCTGCAAGAGTCTGTTTCAATTTGTCAGATACAGACCGAGAGTTGATTAATTTATCCAAAACCCAAAACCATAGCCTTTCTTTACTAATATAATAAATCAAGTCACAAAACTAACAAAGCAGAAGACAACCTTAATCAACTTCATCGAAACTGAATTACTGCTTCTCATCTTATTCAACTAGGATTCATTTACTTGGAAGAATATTAGAATTTTTTGTACCATTTCCTTTTTCAAATAACAAACCAACCAATTTTTTTATTTTATTTATTAGTCTAGGAAAAACCAATTCAATTCTCCTTTCTTAAAAACAAGGAAGTAATATATATATATATGAATGTATCTGTAGCATTTCAATATTAGAAATGATTTCCTAGTAGTGGGAGGGTAAATTGACAAAGCAAAGTTTCCTCAACTCTTCAATTTTCCATCCAATCCAATAAAGGTGGAGTGAAGATCCGGATATTTTCCTCAGATTCATCCCTTCCCAATCATTTCATGGCTAAAGTAAGAGAAGACAGAGTTTACTTTAGTGCTTATGACTCTTGAGTGAGATAAGGACAAAGTTTAGGTTTGGTGAAAAGAGAATGATGATGTTATCTGAAGAGAGAAAGTCCACTCGCTCATTCCCTCGGTAAACATTCATGAAGAGAAAACAAGATGTAGGCTGGCTCTGATTGTGAATGGATAAAAAACTTGAGTAGATTTCTAAGTGTATCAGCCTCACAGGGGTCACAAAACCATGGGACAGATAAGTTCATATCTTCTATTTTATATGTATCTTATGAGTGGGGTATAGGGCTCCCTTGCTTATCTATCAGGGTCCTTATCAGAGAATTTTGGTAAGGGCCGTGTCGAAATTTCGACACGATGGCGACAGATAAGTCCATATCTTCAATTTTTTATATGTACCTTATGAGTGGTGGGCAATCTGAGAAAAGTCTCACCTTCGGCATAATGCTTCAATGCTTCATATGCACATACTTTGTGCACTGCTGTGCACATTTTGTGTAACAAAATGCTCATCCCTTTCAATATACATATACAAGGTGGTTTAAAAAACAGACTGCCATAAAGTGTGCACTTTTGTGCACAAAACATTGCTTCTATTCTTTCTGCATAGCTCTATACAGGGTGCTCCAAAAGCATCTAATGGAAACATTTTCTCTTGTATTTATTTTGTTCAATGCTTAAGAAAAAGCAGAAAACTGGTTCTTTCTTCTCATTATATCAATATACAAGGTGATATTGAAAAACAAGTTTTTAAATTGCAAACTTCAAAGTGCGTATAGCTTGTATATAAGGCTTAAACTATATAAGCTATACAAAATTCATCTGCTGGAAAGATTATATAAAATTGTCAATCAAATTAAATGCTATTTTATACGGAAAAGACATGGGTCAGTGCTATCTTCACGCTCTCTCTCCTACAAGAGCATCTTCCTATAAGAATCATAAGTCCGAATAACAGTTGTTGCCCTCAATGGACAACGTTTTTAAAAGACGGTGTGCAAAACTGGTCCTAATTAGTTCCGCTTTCCAGATGTTGTTGCTAATTGAGAACTTGCTCATATAACATTGACAAGTATATAACAATGAAAACCAGGAACTATTATTAATACGCTCTGTGGACACTAATTTATGTGCAGGTGTAAAGATGATGCAAAATCTGGTTTATAATATAAACTTTATATTGCATCATCTTTTTGTTTCTTTGTTTATTGAGGCCAATTAGTGAGCTTATTTAACAAGTGGTTAATGAAAAGACGTTAATGGGATCAAAGTTTTGAACGTTTGCAGATATGAAACGTTCAAAACCTGATTATTTCTTTGTTTATAAAAAAAAAACATTTGTTATTGTGGACACTAATTTATGTGCAGGTGTATAAATGACGAAAAATCCTGTTTATATTGCATCATCTTTTAAAGTCCAATTAAAACGGAAACGTTCCCATTTCCGTCCAATCGGAAAGTTTTGTGGGTGGACCATCTTGGTATATAAACAGAGGCCTCGCGAGCCTCTCGCGTCCACTTTTCTCGGGATCATCGGTAGGAAACAATCTCTAAAGTGAAGTTGTTGAGTGAATATTGTGTCTGTCTGCTTGTCCCAACTCTGCAACCGAGCAACATTTTCCCAATCTTTTTGTTACAACAAGCACACAATATCAAAGATTATATAGTGGACCCTGACCTTGGGTCAGAGGTAAAAAGCCAAGGTCAACATCATGCGACGCATCATTTTAAACTGTTTTTTATCGGGGAAGACGATGGTAGTGTCTAAATCAGTGTAACTTTAACCCCTGACCCAATAAAGAGCAAATCACATAGTTTTTCGACTTTTCTTTGGTTTTATAATAAATATTATTGTAAAATAAATTTTCAAAATCTGTTGTTGGCTGCAAATTTATTTGATCATGGATCCCAATAATTTCTTACCAAAGATTGAATTTACATTTGACCCATCAAGGAGAGATCGACCTCCACTACGGCATTACACTTGTACATATCCACAATGTGATTTTACAGCTTCCCATTATAGGCAAATCGATTCTCATTTGGCCGAAAATCATGAATGTCGATGCGGTCAAGGGTTTGCAAACAGGGATGATCTTTTGTCACATGAATGCCAAACTGGTAGTGGTGGTGAGTCAATTTCTAATGATCCTTCTTCTTTCCAACTTATAAATGAAGCACATGAAGGGGAAGTAGCTGTTTATGAATCAAAATTTTCAGGAGAAAGTGTAGACACTTTTGAGGAAGCGTTTCAAATTGCAGATAATGATATCAGAATTCTAATTTCTGGGTATTTAGAGAATAACTTGCCAGGCGTGTTAATTTCTTTCACTTTAAAAACATTAATGGAAAGGCTCAATAATCTTGAAACGTTTGAAAGAGACTTTTATGGAGCTTTAATTAGATTCCAAAGTTCACTAATGATTTCTGTCAAATTGAATTCTTCAATAAATTATTTTAATGCCGCTTTAAGCCTTTATAAGGATGCAGAGAGTGGATCGCGATTGAAATATATTAAGAGCATGATAATTAAAGTTGCTCCTATTGTTGGCGCTGGTATGTACATAAAAATTCCAATAGAAATAGCCCAGAAATCCTTAATTTCTATTAGAACAAACAAAAATTGTTTCCAGTTGTCTGTATTGCTTGGCATTTATATTGATAGTATCAAATTACATGAAAATGAGGATAGGCATTGGCATCAGCTTTCAAGAATCGAAAAGCAAAGGTTAAAACGAATATATGAAAGGCCGGCAACATATAAGAAGCTTGTTGAAGCTAATGGGCTTAATTTTCATGGTTTTGAAAAGGAGGTTTCACGAGACATGATTCCAGAATTTGAACAACAAAACCCACAAGTTGCTATTAACGCATACAATTATTTGGGAAATAAAAAATTTGTTATTATTCATCTCACAGAGTTTCCAAAAAGAAAACATGTTATTTCACTTGTCCTATTAAACAAAGGCAATAACTTTCATTGGGCCTTTGCCAGAAAACCAGGCATTTTATTCAAATTTAAAACGGCCTCACGCGATATTTGTAAATATTGTTCAAAAAAACTTTTACCTGGATCTAAAAAACACCGAAATCTTTGTTTAAAAGGTAATGAGTCTAGAAGAAAGTATCCTTTTCCTGAAGATATACATAGGTTTACAAAAATGAAAAGTTACTTTCCCCCAATTTTTCGTATATTTTTTAATTTAAAGAAGGCTGCAGAAACCCAATCCACAATTGAGCCTGATTGTTTTTTAAATTATTCTTCTCATAAAGGCAACAAGAGTTTAGACTCTTGGGCAATCGTTGTTTTAGATTGGAAAAACGACGTCATAGCTTCCCTATCTGAAAAGAATGGACCTTTGGCAATGGAAAATTTCATGAGTGCTTTCAACAACCAAATAAAGGAATGCAAAAAGGTAGTGAAAGAGGAGTACGTAGATTATGTAGATTCTCCAGAGTTGAGAAAAGCTGTCAAACAAGCAGAAAAATGTCCAATTTGCTTAGATGACTTTAATTCATACAACAAAGTGATGAAATTTAAAAAAACCCATCGTCCACCACCATCATTTAAGTAAAGAACTGATGGCGCCACCTTTTGGCCCACGACAATTTCCTTATCAAATAATTTGTTCTTCATGCAACATTAAGATTGTGGATACTGCTGTAGTAGTTATTTCAGGAAACTTGAACGAAGACATGCAGTTATTATTAGCAGGAATAAATTCAAAAATTGCCAATAAATTTGAAATTACGGCTGGGGAAGGATCAAAAATAATTTCTGCAAAATATAATAATTTTATGATTTTAGATGCAAGAAAATTTATTGACAAGTCAGTAAATGAGCTAGGGCAATGGTTATCTAAACGAGAACATCCAATTGTAACTCATTGTGTAACTAATTTAGATAATTCTTCAGCTATTCAACAAGAAAGTCTAGTTAATGCATTACTTGGTGGGGTTTTAGATATTCCAATGCACATTCTAAATATACAATCCAACCAGCGCGTAGAATACAGTGATATTGAAAAAGTATATCCTGATATTCCAGATTTAGAATCTTTATATGAATCTACCATGAAACTATGTCATAATAAAATAAACGAAGTGGCAGATATCAGTTTTTATAATCGGCTATACCTCTGCTACAAAGTATCTCTTTTAGCACAAGTTTTTTCAATTGTTGATGGGATCTTTTTCAAAGAATTTAAAATAAGTATGCTGCATTCCTATACAATCCATAGTTATGCAATGGATTGTGCAATGTCTTTTTGCAATGCTTCTTATCAATATATTAAAAACGACGAGATGCTGGATATGGTTTTAGCTGGAATAAAAGGCCCTTTAGAGTCTTCAATTACTAAATACAGCGAATCTTTTAGCGAGAGGATGGGTGACAAGATAATAGATGAGAGAAAAGAAATTATCATTCAAGATTTGAATATGGTTTATCTTGGTGTAGTTGGAAAGCCGTTAGCCATCGGGGGTTATGAATGGGTACAAGACCCAAAAATAGAAAAAATGCCTGAAGGTTTCGGTAGAGTTTACGAAGTAGATATGGTCTATGGAGAAACCCCAGAACAACAACATTTCTTACAAGACAGAGACAATCAGTTAGTTCTTTGTCCATATAAACGTCATATATCCACTTCAGAACTATCTAATGACCAAAAGAGTTTTTTATTAGAATGGAGAGGTGCAGTAGGTGACCCATTTTTAAAATTTAGAAGCTGTTTAGATTTCGGGCCAAGAGACAAACTTGTTATTCATCATAGGGCACTTGACTATTACATTTCTCGTGGTCTGGTTGTAAAAAAAGTTCACAGAGCAATACAATTTGAAGAAAAGCCAATTCTTGCTCCAATAACAGATTTGCTTGCCAGTATGAGAAGAAAGTATAGAGATGATAAGTTTATATCTCATCTTGTCAAAGTCATTGCAGTTTCAATTTATGGTTGTTGCTTAAAAAATACAGCAGGGTATACTAGAAGCAATCTTTCAACAACAAAAGAACGTACAAGGCAGCTTAAAGAACGGCACAACTTTCTCGACTTTGAAATTTTAAACGAAAATCTTGTCTTATTTCAACTTCATAGATGCAGTTGGTTAGCAAATAACCCATATCTTTGGGCTTTAAGCATTTTGGATGACAGCAAAGTTTGTCTTTATCAAGGATGGGAAAGGGTGCAAAGTACATTTGATGACCCAAGAGCAATCATGGTTCAAACTGATTCAATATTTTATAGTGTTAATCTCCGAAAAAACGATTTATATGATCGTTTGAAAAGCATGTCTGATATTTTTGACTTTTCAAATCTCGATAAATCTCATCCATTATACAGCGAAAATAACGCTGTTGTTCCATTGAAATGGAAACTACAGTCAGAAAATACTTGTTGTCCACAAGGTCTGGTTAGGTCTGTTTGCTCTTTACGTCCCAAACTTTACTCGGTTTTATATTGGTGCCCAAATAAAAATTGTGAGACCAAGAAAATCTTGATAAAAGGATTGACTCAAGAACAAAAGAATAGGACAAGTCATGATGACTTTAAGTTGAAGCTACAATTAAATGCCCAAGAATGGCAAGACTTTAAGGCCAATAATAAAAGAGCATGGCATGCATTGGATGTAAATAGGTATTTATGCCCTGATCATATCAATACATTGGCATTCAATCATTACAAAATCCAAGAATTGAAATAGAAAGAATTCTTGCACTCATCTTTAGTATACCATTCACTGTTAAAGCATACACATCAAAATGGATAAAATAATTGACATTAGACTACGAGTTGGTAGCTCTTTAATAGTTACAGGGCCAAGTTGTAGTGGCAAAACTGAATTAATATTACGTTGTTTACATCCAAACAACCAAGAAGCCGTGTTTGGTCAAAAACTGGCCAAAATATTTGTCATTTATTCCATTTGGCAA